>JAOBRC010216800.1:0-14912 GCA_027575255.1 Scolionema suvaense | reverse complement strand
ATGTTGTGAACATTGTTATTCATTGTCATCCCCTGCTTGCTTAACTGTTATTGTCGTTGTTTGATTATACTTGCCTATTTATTATGTTCTATTATTCACAGGTAGCTTACTATTCCAGTATGTGAATTTGGAGATGTTTAAAGCTCAAATATACGAGTTGTAAACAGACTTGAGTTTATCCTATGTCTACTTCACTTATATTTTTTAACAAAATATTTTGTGAAGAAATATCTCTTTTTTTAACTGATGGCACTAAAAAACAAACAAACTGATCATAAATTCTTCTTGCGTGGTTGCATCAGATAAGAGTTTACCAAACATCTGAGGGTAGTCATTAATACTTAATTCCATGAAAATTTTGCAGCTTGATAATTTTGCGGTCATGTTCAGTTTGCGCTTTTTCCGTCAAAATTGCTTTTTACGGCATTTTAATTTCGCGGTCTAAGTAAAAAATGAAAGCGGAAATAGCTTGTTTGTTCTAAAATAATGTACTTTCACTCGTTTTTGACTAAGTAAAAACAGCCTAAAACCCAGGGTTTTGGTGCATTTAATTTTCGTGGTTCCCCAAATACAATTTTTCGGGGCATTTTAATTTCGCAGTTGAGCAGGAAATGCGTTTTTCGCAGCATTTTAATTTTGCGTTTTTTTAACTGGAATGCGAAGCCGCGAAACATTCATGCAATAAAGTAGTCATATTTTTAGCGGCCAGAAGACTAAACGTGTCATAAACTATACCTTTCCTCGTATATCGATTTACTCCTCCCTCTCTCCAGGTCAAGTTTCAAAAAGCTTGTTGTGGACATTGCAATTTATGTGAATCGTATATCATTATCATTGGAAATTTTCAATCCGAATTTTTGTGCAAGTTTACCCAAACCTATCGAAATCTTATTGAATTTCCCCAATCTGGGTTCGCATTACAAAACTATCACCCAATCAATTTTCTGCTTGGCCCTTAAGATATCAGAGCTCATTGTTCCAAAATTTCACTCCATTGAGCAGTCAGGAGGTTGACTGTTTAAATTCATGTCGAGCTGGGGAGTTGTTCTGGATGGATCGTACAGATCAAAGAACATTGTTGTGCTGTTTACATAATTGGTTGTTTGAAACTTCTTTTCTTGTATGATACTCACAATCGATATAATCACTTTTCTCTACTGCGAACAGAAGTACAGTGTCGTCCGCTAGTTGATTGTGCACTAACTTCGCACATGTGAGTGGGTCATTCATAATTGTCGCCGAGTGAGGGTATAAAGTCTCGCTCCCGTTTGTTTATTCCTGAGAATATATGTTAGTGAAGTGAGTTCATTTTTGGTTGAAGCAAGAGTTGGTCAAGTCAAGGCATGTTTTTGAATACTAATTTCAATGAAAAGAAGGCACAGTTTTGTCTTGGACTTGCAAAAATATTTAATATTATCCGAAAATCTGAATATTTGCCAATTATGCTTACAAATATTGCAAATTATTATAAGAAATTACCATTTTTAGAATAAGGCTTCAATTTTCTTAACTTAGCTAAGAATTAAATCTAAAAGTGTTCTTTAATTCGTTCAGGTATATTATTGTGAAAATCTTGTAAAGAAATGTCATGGTTTTGGAACTGAATTGACTGAAAATTAGCCTGAACTGGCAAAACATAACACTTGACTGCTAAGCAAAGGGTGTTTTTCTGGGAAGTCTACAGAAAATCCTACTTTATATACAGTATGTACAATATACCCTTCAAAAAATATTTGTAATGCAGCCTGTTCCACTCGGCCCGGTGCTCATAATTGCCATGAATCGATTTTTTCCAAATCAGTCAGCATTTGCAGAGGGCTAGTGCAAAAAATGCTTTTTTGTGTATTGCATGTGGTAATCAATTTACCAAAATGGCAAATTTTAGGGTTTTTTTCAAAGTATTTTAATATAAAATGATTATTTTTGTAATTTTGGTATGAAAAATGAAAAAAAAAAATGAAAAATCTTGTTTCTGGACCTTCCGCCGGTTGGAAAACTTTTTTTGTCGTGAAACAGGACCGGGCGCGTAGCCGGAAACAGACATTTTTCAAGGATGGCCCCACAACAGCCACACCCAAACCAATAGCATGCACTAATAGGGCAACTATTGAAGTTTTATTATATGCATAGATTTGTACATAACTATTGCATAATTAATGCTGATGTCAGTATGATTACAGTCAGTTGGGAACTTTGCTCATCACTTATGCAAAATTTCAAAAACCTTAAAAATTTCTTTTGATTGATCTAAAATGTTCCGAATAGTGTAGATAACCTATTTAGAATGTAAGATCTTGTTTTAGAAGCAACTTTTCTAAATATTCCAGAAGAACAACCTTTTTTCAGTAAATGTGCCCCAAAATTTTGGGCTCCAATGGAATATCAGAAAACTGCGATATCTTATGAACCATTTAATCTGTGGAGCTGAAATTTGCGGTGCAAATGTGTTATAGAGAAATATTTAAAGTCACTAAGTTTCATTACTCCCGAGTGAGGCAAAAACAACTATGGGGCAAAAGTTCATTTTTGACCATAGTTCTCCTTTAAAGTTAATTGTTTTAGACAACTTTGTTTCTGAAGGCAGAGGTGCAAAAACCTGCAAAAAATGCCAATTTTTGACCGCATCCAAATTTTGACTTTTTGTTTTCAGGCAATGAAAATCCTCATCCGGGTTGACCGAACATGCACTGTCCTGTCTCTATTTAATATAACTAGTATATATCAATTTGGTTTAGTCTGGTGAAGGAACTGAATCTGCTCCTGTTGCTATCGAGACCAGCTCTGATTCATCTCCTGAAAGGTCCAATGAACAATCACAGCCTGCAAGGTTTGTTGTCTTATTTTACTGTCTATGTTCTGAAAATACTAAACCACAAAACCACATTCACTTCGCTACCCATTAGTTACAGTCGTGGCTAGCGGCTTGAACATTATATAGCTCACAACCACTCAATGTGTTTATGCCCAAATATCCAACCAGTTTGCAGGTTTCCAGTAGAGCAACGAAGTCATCCTTGTATGGAATTTTCGGTGTATCGCTTTTTGTTTATTGTTTTTGTGTAGTATTTCCATTTTTATAGCTTTAATTTAATGTTTTCATGAAAAGCTCCTGTATAAAAGAAATTATATTTAAGGCAGGTGTTAGGTCATGTTACCTTGGGCATGGCCTCTTTCTCCTATTTTTAGGCTTTCTGTAAATAATGCATGTAGTTCATCATCTGGCTTCAATTTTAGTTGTATGTCATGAGGCTGGTGACAATTCCCCTTTGGCGTATCATAATTAGTTTTTGAAGACCTCGAATCACCAATAAAGTATGAGTACATCAATTCAGTGACTTCTCCATGCAGCTTATTTGGCCAAATTCTGCGGATACTGCGGATACTGAATCAAATTCTGCACTCCCCATTTCTGAAGCGGGTATTCCTGGCTCAAGCTGCAAGTATGTTTCACTTCATTGACTACATGTTCTTTATAAGAAACCCATTCTTAAAGGGGAAATATTCAGTCTCAAAGTCCAGCAGCTACCATCTTGATTTTTGATCATGTCACCATTTCCTTAGTAACGCATATACCAACGTTATTTTCTCAAGTGGATCTTGTACATATTAGCTAGCTCCATAAGAAAACAAAAGAGATAGTCCTCCACAGTAATTGGATACTGAATATTTTGGTAACGAAGTTTAGATAATTTTGGTAGTGCTCCAGTTTGGGGTTGAATATCTCTACAACCACACAAGCTTTTTCTATGAAGTAAAAACTGTGCATCATTTTTTAACGAGCTCTATCATCTATTAACGACTGTTTGGCCGGATCACAGCCTCTCTTTCATGCGCGTACTTGCTCAGTCAGTTCATTTGCAGAACAAAGCCCAGTTTGCGCAGCTGGCAATGTTTACAGTGGTTAAACCACACTGCATGAAGCAGAGACATGCCGAACATAGCATTCCTGCTTCAAACCTGTCATCTTTTGATTTCAAGCCTTCGCTACCATCCATGAGAGAACAGGTAAATATAAATTGCAGCTTATAAGAGAATATTTGCATGAATTAGATAGTTGAAAGTTTCAGCCGTGGATTGTTTTGATTTTGGAGAGTCAGCCATGTTTGTTTTTACTTCGCTGACCATGATTTGATCCGGCCCAACAGTCTTTAAAATATCGTTTTTGACCGTTGTTGCCCTTCAAGAAACTGACCAGTAAAGCCTCTCAAAATTCAGGTCCAACATCTTCAATTGTTCGGATTTTCCGATATGTGATAGGGTTTTTTGAGCTGATTCCAAATCACTAACTTTTTCTGTCTATGGTACTTTCAGTTCCCTAAAATTTCAAATTTTCCTTTTGTCCCATATATGGGACGATGGGCGCAAATAGGTACAGGTTTTTGTATAGTCGGTTTTGATGAAACTATCTGCAAAGAAGCTTCTAGGTTATTTTTAGGCGATATCTGCCATACAAGAATTAGTAAAAGAATATTCTAAAATTAATTTAAATTCATATTTGCTACACTAACCCATATATGGGTCCATGGGCACAACATATGAATTGAAACCACAAAAAAACTCTTATAGCATTTCAACGTTTCTAGAATGGTAATCTATTTTTCTGGAATCAAAAATAAATACTTCACCGCGTGCACAGACCTTAACCGGCTTCCTGGGGTGGCAGCCAGGCGCGGTTTGCTCACTTTGGACAGGTCCTTCCTGTCGCAAAGGCACTTTATGTATGCTCGTTTGAGCAAATACAGCTTTTCTGCATTTTTGTTTTCTGTGGTTTTCTTGGGATTAAAGCTTGTAAAAGGCAGTAGAGCCATTCATTTCTGCTCATAAACATGCTCCACCAATGGCCAAACATGGAAAATGAGGTTTGAGTCCCATCTGGGCCTTGTTTTGGTACTGGTGGGCCTTAATTCATGAAAAAGGCTTATATTGCCATATATTGGGTTCCTTTTTTGGCCGCCAAAACTATTTGAGACTTTTGCAGACCACGAGCCTGCCTGGTCAGTGACCGCCATCCAGGCCTACTAGATGAGCCATGAACCAGCCCCTGTAAATAATGCAGTAGTCATGTCATGTCTATTCAGGGAAGAAACCTTTAATTCAATATTGAAGGCGACGAGCACGAACGCACGCCACCACTACCAGAAATTGCTTGCCCAGAATATGTAACAAGCTTCTGCTGTCTGCTTATGTGTGGTGTAGCAAAACATGGCTGCACATTTCACGTAAAAGAACAAAAGTGCCATAATTCAAGACAAAGTGCACACATGTCCTTTTTCACTTTTATGGTAATATCTATGTGCCCATCGTCCCGCATATGGGACGATTTGCTGGCAAATGCACAGTTGGTGCTAATGCAGTGCTTATTATTTGATAAGGTGTCTAGGCCACATAGATATTTTAAGTTAATTGCTCTGTTAGAGAGATATTTTATCTTTAGAAACTTAGAAAAACCTGCGCCCACCGTTCCATATAATGGACAGAAGGAAATTGGCGATTTCTAACCAAATGAAATGTTTGGAATCCAACTTACTGGCATACTTTTGTAGTATACAAGTTCTGAAATAGGATTTATGTGGGTACAGACAGAATAAAGCATTGCTTGACAGTTTTTTGGACACTAAAAATAACAATGACAGGAATTACAAAAATAATTGTTCTTGAACAAAAGACTCTTGGCAAAATGCGCGGAATCGCTAGGCAGTGTTGCAGTTTATTGCAGAAAAAAAGAAAACTCTTACGCAGTCCATTAAAGTGATCATCACTAAAGAATACTGACAGAGTTGCCAGTAATCTGCATTTTTCTGACCGTTCCATACATGGGACTGTGGTCATGAATGGGTTCAGAAACTCTCGCTGTTTTGCATACATCCCGCATACTCTAAAATTGATAAATGGTTACTTAGGACATTAAAAATTAAAAATGGATTTTTAAAAACTCAATATTTTTTGTGAAAACTGGCAGTAAGCCAAAGTGGCTAGAAAAAACTCTGTTAGGAAATATTGTTGGGGGGCAGTTCCACAAACTGCTTTACAGTATAAACTACTTTCGTAAAGCGTGTTTATCCTGTCAATCCCTACACATCCCTATATTCTTCTTTCAGTAAACTAACTACCCTGTGCTTTTAAAGGCTGTTGGGCTTGCACGATACTGGTCAACCGAGCGCAGGCAAACATGGCTGTGCCATTTGAAAGTAAACATTGTTCTGCATTAAGAGCAAAAACATTCAGCATTTCAAAATTTTCGGAAAAAATCAGGTTGTTTTGGACCAAAATTTTACACCAATTTTCCGCACTTCACCCTGCAATACATCCTTATAAGGAAGCTGTTTCCTAAAAATGGGACTGGACGTGTTTTGACGCAGTGACATGGTTATTTTTGGGAAATTTTGATTTTCATTGGAGGTTTAAAACTTCTGCAGGAGGAATGTGACTACAGTCTTATGCTTTTACTTTGATGTGCAACAGGCCTTGTAACGATTGTCCCTTTTTTTCTAAATTTTGCAGATTTTCTGGTCATTTTTAAATTAAAAGTTAACATTTGTTGAAGTTCATTGTATTGTTTTGGGTCGATCTTTTATGCTTCTGCTTGAGTTCTAATAGAATACTCCGAGAATGTTTTAACTTTTCCTGGGGCCATATACAAACATTGACGTTTGACTTTTTATAACCACAACTTGTTGTGTTTTAACACTGTTAAGTGCTGCATTATTTTCAAAGTTCTATGTTAACTGAATATATTCCATCGCATTAACCTTTAATGTTTCTCCAATCTTCTATTACATAGAATAATGGAAGGGTGAGCTTCGGACAGAATTTTAGTGGAATTTTTTTTCAGGGAGGGTGTGTCCATGAGAAGTACTTACGAAAAACGTTTTTTGTGATTGTATGTGGCGTTACTGGCAATGTTGTGTAAAAGTCTTGGTCAACCTGGTTGAATATGATCATGCAGTAGTACATTTTTTCCTGTTGCAGGCACAGTGAAGACTTCCGGCCGTTTTGCATAGATTGTGGAGTCAAGCAAAGCATTGGAGCACTTGTTGAAGTAGACCAGCAGTATCGATCAGTTGACCAACAACTTGATGCAATTGGCTTGAAGCGAAAACCTGTGAAAGGCGATGGCCATTGTCTTCCTAGAGCTATATTCCAAGGTGCCAAGATGAAAGATCTTGCATGGTCTCATGTTACGTACAAGTCCTTGTTCAAAGAAGCTAAAGAATCCATTGCTGCAAAGGTAGATGATTTAGTGGGTTTTTTGGAAACTGATAAGGAGACAGCTCTAATGGATCTAGAACGTTATTATGATGATAAGACTTATTCATTGCTATCAAATTTGTTGGATGCCTGCATCTTCGCTTTGATAAATGCAGTGTCTTGCAAAGTGAGAGTCTATTACTTGTCATTAGAGGAGGTACTACAATACCATGTGTTCAAACCTGAATGCCGGCGAGTTGATAAAATTGCGATTGTCTTTGTCTATGGCCGTTATGATCTGGTTATTCCCAAATACCCTCTTCATCCTGCCAAGATTGAGGTTACAGTTGAAGATTCTCATGGCGGTGAAACTCCTGCCATCTTCAAGCCTTCGTCTGATGATGTCTCTGCTACGTCTCAAACCACCCCATGCGTTGTTTCCTCATTCAGCATCAATTCCTGTGCAACAGGATTTCGCTTGTCACTTTGTGTAATCTGATGTGGAATCTTAGAAAATACCGGCTGCTTTTCCACCAATGCCAGGCACTGAATCACCAACTCATTGTGAAAGTGTGGAGACTTACACAGATGAGAATTATTATTCAGACTCATCTGATATGTATGGTGCCGCTACCCATCATTCAGTGTCACCGGAAGTGAAGTTCTGTGGGAAAAGAAAATATGTAAACCCTTCTATCTTTGACGGGATTGAACCAGAAGTGGTTTCTGCTGTACCATTGTACATTGATAGTGTGAAGGTTTATGCTGTGCCTCAAAGCCAAAATAGATCTCTGGCACACATGAAAGGGGCAAGAAATTGGGGTAAGGCTCAATCAAGCAAGAGGAAGTCATTCAAGGGGAAACGCCTTTTATTTAATTGCAGGGGAGATTTTATATGTACCAACTCGAATTGCGACCAACTATATGAGTTTGGGATCAACCAAAAAGAGTTTGTGGCATCTCCGGCAGATCCCGACGTACCAAAATGTGCGACGTGTGGGGCTTCCTCACAGTATCTCCCATGCCGTTCTCGGCTAGCTATTGAACAGGAAAGTGGTCAGGAACATTCCACTGTGGCACTGTCATTATGGCACACACACATGTTCTGTGAATTTGAAGGGCCGTCCTGATGCGAATTTGCTACAAGTTCAACTTGAGAATAAATTGCGTTTGTCTCGAGAGTCACTGATACGACAAAATGTAGAATCTGCATTAGAATCTGGAGGTTTCACTGGGGCTATCTCAGCTGCCATGTCGTACACTGATGGAGCATTCATTGACAACACTAAGAAGAGAATAAAGTTGCAGAAGCGCCCTGAAGGTTAGTGTGTGTGTTTTTGTCACAAAACTATGATTGTGGTTGGAAATATGCTTTATGGGCACTTGAACTGTTTTCTAAGGATTTGCGTTGTCTGGGGAAAATCTCGTTTGGCTCGCAGGTGGCAATTTACATCCAAAAATTGCGTTTTTCATGGTTCTGTCCAAGTATGTCAAAAACTATTTATAGGATTCCTGTCATTGTTGATGGGAATATTAGGGGCGACTCCGTCATATTCTGAACCATATGCAATGTCTCCTGTGAATCTCATTTGGCTTACGGGTGGCAATTCACGTTTAAAAAGGGCGATTTTGGGGTTTTTTCAAACACAGCATAAATGGTTGATTCATTTTATAGCATTTATGGTGTGATTCTTTGGGGTAACTCTGCAGATGTTATGAACCATGTGCCATGTCTGGGGAAGATCTTGTTGAGGTTAGGCTTGGGAGTGCTGATATACGTCCGAAAGTGGCTATTTTCTGGGGTTTTTCCAGATATGTTGAAGAGACTCTTCCTTTTTTTTCTCATTTTTGGGTGGATCTTATGGGCAGCTTACTTTATGCTGTGAGCCATGCCTTGTATCTTGGAGTATGTTGTTCAGGATGCAGGTTGCAATTTATGCCAATATTGGCTATTTTCAGGGTTTTTTTTACAATATTTCTAGCTCCTTTTATCGGTTCTTTGTTATTTGTGGTGTCAATCTTTTGGGTTATGTCTTGTTTTTTCTTTGATCTTAAACAAGGATTCTCAATTAATTTTGCGTGAGTCCACTAATTATGTGACTTGTTCAGGTAGAGAATTGACTTTTATAAATTTTGCGTGGATTTAATTATACGAACTTAGCAAAAAATCGCACAAGTCGCAAAAATTAATCCACGCAAAAAGAAAAATCCTCTTAAGGTATGTCTCCAAAAAAATTACACTGTCCACATGAAGTGCATCACATTTTAATTTGCAACCGAGCCACAAACGTCTTTCGTTTGCTAATATTTACTGTATTGCGATTTGCTGTCTACTGCTGACATTTGTATTTGTAAATAGGAATGTACAGTTCTCATCCGTGTCACTGCTAACTTCGTATTATATCTTTCTTTACCTGTAGGTAGTCATAGTTTTGAAGCTGTAAGGATTGTTCGTGATGCTTTCAAAGATGAGGATCCGTACCTAGTTTTTGACTTCATTGATGGCTCGGATGGTTCTACACCGTATGTCATGAAATCAAGCCTATTGAAAACTTCGATAACGTGGAACTACATAGGGATGGTGTTCATTCTCCATCGAAAGAAACAGTGCCCTGGATGTGCTTCATTCACGCACTAAAGGATGGAAAACCTACACGCTATCGTATTACGATTCTCAACTCCGCAAAATGGTACGTCTTGCAGTTATGGAAACCCCTACAGAAAGTCAAGAATGCTGCCGTGCTTTCTTCGCATGTATTAACACCATTTTGCGGAAATATGTAACTGACACGAGTTACGGTGAAGACACAACAGATGTTAAATATAATCCATACCATCTGAAGGACGATGAGCATGGTGGTAATAAAATTGGTATGGCTGCAGTTTTCGGCCACAATTTTGTAGCAGAGAGAACATCTTCCTGTGTATATCATTTAAATGACAGTATAAAAAAACACGAGAAGCATGTGCGCATGGCTGATCGCACAAAATACAACAAGCTCTGGGAGGACATGAAATGCAACGTGACTGCAAGTGGTTATCAGTCATCACGCAAAAAGTTGAACGATTTAATTTCCAGCCAAGCTCCATCAAGTCAAAAGTCGTCGTGGGATGCATTGCAGTTTTGGCATGACTGTAGATTTCGATGGGCAACCTCCATGCGAACCTCACTTGTTCGGATACCCAATTCCAGTCTCGCTGAGCCAGCTCAGGCATCTATGAAAGCTGGTGTGCAAACAAATATCTCTCTTGTAGACGGGATTATGGCTGATATAGTTGACTCAGTCAGACTTCAAGCTGCATGGGATCATCGTTCTGCTGGTGGGCTAGATTATGGTACGGGCCCATCAAGTAGTAACCTTCAAGAAAGGGAAAGATCTCGGCAGCTGCGCTGAGCCAATCAGTTTGTGTCTGAATTTTCTCTTGGAGGTCCATCTTTCTCCAGTGTGGAAGACATTGATGTTGATGCTACACTGGATTCGTCAAGGAGTCACCGCCCCGACAAAAAAAATCGCTTATCAAGCCATCCTACCTTGGCATGTGTCCCCAGGCCATCTGTCAGAAAGAAAGGAGCCGGTCACTTGATTGTCTGACGTTCCAGAAGCTTCTGAGAAAGAGCCTACGGGAAGCGCATCATATTAAACTACTATCGGTTGATTGCACAAGTGAAAGTGCCAAAATGAATGTTTTACATCAATCCACTACTTATGAAGTTACAGTTTCTACAGAGCTTCAGTGTACATGTGCAAAGAATCAAGCTGCTAGGAAGTAATCATGTGTACATATTCTGTGTGTTCTTCTTCGCATTCTCGAAGTCAAACAGACTGATCCATTAGTTGCTCAACTGACTATTTCCCAACGTGTATTAGCTGATCTTCTTAGTAAGGTAATTACATGTTTTAATGCATTATTTTATTGTTTCTGTTTGTTGCATGGTGAACCATGATACCTGTTCCATTCGTCGTCAGACTTAGATGATCAGACTAAAATGAGCATTCTTTCCCAGCTTGTACATTTGCTTGGCATGATTAATATTTAGTTGTTATCAAGGTTGTGTGTGTGTGTTGGGGGGCATTCTTGTCACATGTAAAGTAAATCAGCACTTTTTTCGCAGAATAATGCGATTTTGTATTGTTTTACGTGCGTGCTGCAACATTTTCGACGGTCCGACGCCCCCCGCAACCAAAAAGGCCCTCCACCCTCCTCTTCAAGGCGGCACCCCCTTTTATGTTGATGGTCTACGGGAAGACCTGGTTATACAGGAGGGGTTTGCAGGATTGATTAGGCCACGTGAAGGTGAAGTTTTGGTATGCATAAAATGGAGCATTTGGTAATACGAACGGCAATTCATCAGTCATACAATACACGATGTGCGCGGCAATGTATTTTTTGTTTGTCGTTTAACAGAGTGCATAGAAATATAGTTGTAGATCTCTGGAGTCTCTCTTTATGTGCCTTTTTACTGTTCCGATGAAATCGACGCATGATCACGCCAGTTAGGTAAAACAATGAATCCATGCAGTATCTATTTCGACATTACAGAGTGCTGTCTGAATGTTCGGTCTTGCCATACCATAGTGAGAGCAACAGAACAAATAATGGAAATGGAACTTGTGTACTTTTTAGACACAGTTTAGGAATGATATAAAACACATATTGCCGACTCGCGCTGGTGACTGCGAAAATAGGAAAAATGCGTGTCCATGAAGTTGATCCGCATGTCTACGCTCACCAAAACTTCAACTTTACGTGGCCTCAACTGTACATACCGTAATTATCTGAATAAGCGCTGGGGCGCTCATTTAATTTTCTACCTTTCAGAGGGGCGCTCATTTCAGGGGGGCGTCCACTCAAGCCGGGGCGCTCATTATAGAAAATGGAAAATGGGCGCTAGGAGTGCGCATTTTCCAAGCAAAACAAAATGCAAAAGTAAAGAACTCTGGCTAAAGCTCTATGTCTATATCCTCTTTTTCATTCTCGTTCCTTTCTAGTAAACTCCCTGGTTATAAAAAAGCAAGATAAGAGTATCCATCTTACTGCAGATAATTCTTCTCTTGCTCTTCATAGTTGAAAAGTATGTGAATGAGCTTATATGCACATCATACATTACAAATTTCTGAATGAGCGCCCCTTTCCTAGTTTTAGGAGGGGCGCTAATTTAAGCCGGGGCGCTCATTAAATTTCTCAGCTGTCAAGAGGGGCGCTCATTTGAGGGGGGTGCTCATTCAAGCCGGGGCGCTCTTTCAAATAATTACGGTATATCCTAATGATGCTGATTACTCTGGTAAAAGGCGATGGATGATTTTTGTGCCTGAAAGACTTTGTAAGTCGAAAGAAAATAATCTTTACTCACTATGCACCCCACCTGCGATTTCTAGGAAATTTCGAAATGTGCCCAGGGCATCCAGCGCTATTACACTTTCATGCCTCTCTCACCTGATGGTACTCAGCATGCTTTCTGCGAGGTAATCCGGCCATGTAAAACACGCCCAAAATTGAAATCACAAAATAAGTCCGCACAAAAATTTACCCACTTAAGCTAGTGAGATCATCGGTCACATGGCCGTGTAACGAGCTGTATTTATAGTGGGGGTCAAGGATATCCAAGCCTTTAGGGCTCGTTTGGGCATCGGGTTCAGGGGAAGAGTATTATATGTGTTCCACCCTTTGGTCTGCCTAAGTTTTTTCCTGAATTACACTCAGTGTATGTTTCTGAAATTTGTTACTAAGCTGAATATCCGTAAACAAAATAAAGTGATGAAGCATGGAGCTGGATTTTTTAAACTGTATTTTGCTCAACTTGCAGGTGCTCATGCATTTTTAAAACACGGCCACTGTTAGGGTTTGGCAAAAATCTTTTCAAATGTGTTCAAAGTTTTGATTTTTGGTGTGAAATTAGAGATAAGTTAACCCTAAGTTGGCCTCTTTCAGTTTTTTCGAGTAAAACCTGAATCGTTAAGCCGATTGGTTCGAGACTGACTTTTTCCAACATTATGGATAAATGGAATTGTACAAAAAAAGATCGAATATGCAGGTGGCTGTGCCGGAATTTCCAAGGTGACGTGTCAAATATTCAAAAATGTGCATTTTTGGACTCCCGCCTTAGCGGAAGTGTCCTATAAAATGAGATCTGTCCGTCCTTCCTTCCGTCCGTCACCAACGCATTTTCCCGGAAAGCTGTTCACTGAATTTTTCTGTGAAGGTGGCAATCAGTAATTGACGAAAAGTGATGGAGCCGGAATTTTGAAAACAATTTTTGTTTGGCTTGCAGGTGGCAATTTATGCCCAAAAGTGGCCATTTTTAGGGGCTTTCAAAAATATTTCTAAATCTGTTCATTATAATTTTGTAGTTTTTGCTGTGAAACTGCGGGGCAATAGTAGTTATGCCGTGGACCATGTGTCACATCTGGGAAAACTCTCGTTCGGCTTGCAGGTGGCAATTTACATACGTCCAAGAATGATGTTTTTCATGGTTTTTTCCTAATATCTCAAAAAACGTTTATCCAATTTTTTTCATTTTTGGTGAAAATAATAAGGGTAACTCTGCGCATGTTTTGATCCACATGCGATGTCTCTTGCGAATCTCGTTTGTCTTGCAGGTGGCAATCTATGCCCAAAAATGCAATTTATGCTCTCCGAGTACGTTATGAACCATGTGTTGTGTCTGAGGAAAATCTCTCCTTTTTTTTAGGCTTGCAAGTGGTAATTTATGTCAGACAATGGGCTGTTTTCGTTTTTTCCAAAGGTTTGGCGAGAATCGTAGGGGCAACAAAGCATATATTATTATGACCCATGCTTTATTTCTTGGGAATATGTTGTTCTTCAGCATGCGCGTGGCAATTTATGTCAATAATTGCTGTTGTAGGGTTTTTTTTGTGATGTATCATGAACTCTTCATTACGTTTTTGTGATTTGTGGTGCAAATCTTGTGGTTTACGTGTTATTCTCTTATTTGATCTGACGCAGTGATTCTCAATTAAGTTTGCGGGAGTCCACTAATTATGTGAATTGTTAAATATTTGGTAGAAAACTGAAGAGTCCTACTATTTCGAATTTAGACCATGTGTCATATACTTTGGAAACTGTTGATTTGCGGTGTCCAAAAATTGCTATGTTCAAGGTTTTTTGGACTACATCCCTAGCGGAGGTCTGTCCATCCCTCCACCCGTCCATCTGTCTGTCTGTTACCAACGTATTGTCCCGGGATAACCGCCGAATGGATTTTTCTGAAATTTGGCATCAAGGTGACAATCTTTTAGTACTACCTTAACAGGTTGAGTGAGGCAGGAAATGGAAAAATCAGCGAATTTCTGGAAAAGAAGTCAAATTTTTACGACTTTTGCAGCCACCGATTGACGCAGTGGATCTGAGTGAGTCATAATGTACGCTGTAACGCATACCTTACATCTTGGGAGTATGTTGTTCAGGGTGTTGTGGCAATTTATGTTGATAAGGACTATGTTCAGGGTTTGTTCAAAATATTCCAGGGGCGCTCATCAGTTTTTTGTCATATCTGGTGTGATTCTTATGGCTCGTGTCAAATTGTTTTTCTGTAACCTAGCACAAAGATTCTCAATTAACCCTATCCCAGGTGGGGGGGGGGCTTTTTTGCCCGCCAGGTCAAACATGGTAAAATAACAGTTTTTTGGAAACATTTCTGATACCGAGCTTTAGTCTACCTTCATAGAATTTATCAATGCGTATTCTGACCAAATTTGACATAT
>JAOBRC010216689.1:0-14915 GCA_027575255.1 Scolionema suvaense | reverse complement strand
TTGCAACAGGTTACTGAGACTGGTCTCTTTCTAAATGATACACCAAATCCTTAACCTTTAAAATCCCTGAAAAGGTCTCTTATACCTCTTGAACCAAAACAGACAAAGCTTACATCACCCGCATATTGTTGTAGAGGAATATAATGAACTAACCTGGAAGGTCATTAGATTTACTTAGTGTATCACCATTGAGCTAAATGTTTTACTTTTGCACCACATTGTATTTAAAAATTTTTTCTTTGTTCTGCCATTTTTCTAATTTTCTAATTTCTAATTTTCCGCCCTCGTTTTTTCAAATTTGAAAGGCTAATCTCTATATTTGGAGCAGATATAGCACTTCTGCAGAGGCCAGTTTTGTCACGATTTGAAGGGTGTTTGATTCACCAAAAACTAAAAATTGATTACTCCTGCTATACCACGCTAAACGTTTCCCCAAATTTTGGTAATTAGTTTGAAGCAGTTATTTCCTTATTTCTTTTGAAGATAGACAGTTAGAATCTCTTACCGTAATGCCTCGAATAAGCGCCCCCTCGAATAAGTGCCCACACTAGACGTGAAAATATGAATAAGCGCCCACCCTTCGACAAACGCCCATCCTTATATCTTCAGAAACCAGCGCTAATTCGAATTTTCAACTAGAAAGTAATTGAAAGACGACTTAGCAAGAAATGTTGAATAAATACAACAGTTTATTTTAGTTTTCATGTTTACTTTTACCGTTTTCATCATAAGAAGATGGGAAGTTTTTCCCTTTTTAAATTACTAGTACATCTGTTTTTAAATAAGCGCCCCCCTCGAATAAGTGCCCGCCTAAAAGCTACAAAAATTAAAGAAGCCCTCGAGACGGTATTGCTCCTTCACATGGACATCAAAGCAAAAGGCTAATAAGAGGTTCAAACAGGCCCATCTTCAAAAGAATTTCTAAGGAAATAACTGCTTCAAACTAATTACCAAAATGTGAACAACTGTAAACACAAACCAACGAAAAACAATGCAGATCAGTGGGAGAACCAAAATTGCCACAAAGGCAAAAAAGTAGCCTGCTCCCAGACCTAGCGTACTTCACTTGTTTGTGAGGTCTGCTAACATTGGGCGCTTATGCTACGCAGCTTGGTAAAAAATTAGCATGATCTCGCGAAAACAGGACAAAGGCGCAGCTACTAATAATTGTACTATATATCATAGCAACAGTTGGAATGCGTGCCGAGATTCAACTTTGTTTATTGGAATCAGTGCAGTATGAAAGCAGGTGGCAGAGCCGTCTGCCCAATAGGGTTTAGAATTCCCTCTGACAGCAAACTGCATAAGCGTACTTAAGTGAGCAGACTGTGAGAGAAGCTAACTTTCTCAAGCAGTCAGTGAGCAGGTAAAAAAAAAAAAAGAAGCTACAGCGAAACTATTTTGTTTTTCGCTAAGAGTAGTAGAATACGGAACAGTGGGCTGAAAGCATTCGCTCATGCGGAGAGAATATAGCGTTTTTGAAGCGATTAATTTCGCTGAGTTGAAAAGTTTTCACTTCCCCGCAATGTTCGTCCAGTAAAAATTTACCAGCAGAAAACCTAGCCATAAGAATATGATTTTAAACAGACCAAATGCCGAGTGCTTGATCAATGTACCACCAAAAAAGAACATTTCACCAATAAAATCATTAGGGCACTGGCAACAAGGCAACAATAAAATAGATGGCCTCTCATGCTGTTGCCGCTAGATATACCCTTTGCACAACACAAGATGAAATAGGAACGGCGCTACTTTTACTACTAATAATTTGTTGAAAAAGGATTTTTTTTTAAGAAAAAAAAGTAGAAAAGAGTTTCCAAAAAATCTTTTTATCAGCAAAAAAAGAATTCCTCTGTCAGAGAGATAACCAAAAAGCACTGTACCATTCCATCAGGAACATCATGCTTCATACTTGAAACCAACTCCAGAGATCGGACGACAGCGAATACCAATTCATGGCTACAAGAAAGTTCAAAACATGAAACTGTGCAGCAAATAAATAAGCTTGTCAAAATCAGGGTACCAGCCATGACCATTGTGCAGATCGTGCTGGAAAGAGCACAATACTGCATAACATAACACCTCTCTTCTCAAACTATAAGAAAAAATAACACAAGAATCCATTCACAATAAAGCGGCTAACTCAAATAATGCAACATACATGCTCATACTCAACTAAGTAGCTCATGATCAGTTCTACGCCTTTCTTTACATTGTAGAATACCAGCTACAAGCCCTCCACATAGCCGTGGGTTCGCTCATCAAAATCTTCTCAGACACGTTCAAGAATTGAGGGTCTTGCCTCTAGCACAAAAGGGTGACAATTGGATGGTTTCATTGCATGACCCTTTTCTTCGAGCTTCATATGTTAAATGGTATGCAGTGGGCAGGGGGAGGTAGAAGTGCAGGTGGCAGTACATATAAATCGTTTTCATGTAGCGCTTATTCAAAAAGAAAAGGTCTGAGTCAATCAATTTATTTCCCTGTAAACAAAAATTAACGTATTTCTACAGGTATGGTCGTTTTGAAATAGATAAA
The DNA here is from genome assembly GCA_027575255.1 of Scolionema suvaense. Lineage (NCBI taxonomy): Eukaryota > Metazoa > Cnidaria > Hydrozoa > Limnomedusae > Olindiidae > Scolionema > Scolionema suvaense. The sequence goes on along the minus strand of JAOBRC010216689.1, from coordinate 12,377 downwards.
ATATCTTTCAAGAAGAAAGACTGGCCAAGAATAGGTCTGGAATGAAATATGACATGTTAGTCATTGCTAATCAGTTCTGAACAGGAATATCCCTATTTAGCATTGCATTTCACAGCCTAAGATGACGCACTTATTCGCACGGCAGCGCTTAGTCAAAAGACATCTAAAAACCGCAGCAAATAATCGCGGGAGGTGCATATTCGAGGGCAGCCATTCATGGAAGATTTAAAGTAATACAACTGTTAAGAATTGTGTTACACAATTGTGTAACTATGGAAGACCTTTTACTTCACAACATGCTCCAATAAGTTAGGTTTTCGTATTTCTTTTACAGGCAAATGATTTCTATGATCAGATGATTGTGGCAAACAAAAATTATCAATGAAATGAAAAGAGCTTCAGGTTCTTCAGTTTCAGATTGTTCAGGTGAAGCGTAATTTCAAACCATGCTATAGTGATTACAGCTTTGACACTATGCCAAAAAAGAGCGCCACTTTCTGCTCAGATCAGACAAACAGATCCTCGGTTGATCTCAAAATTACATGTAACTACCACACAAATAGCACAGAGTATTAAATTGCCGTGTGAGTCAGTTTCCTCCCAAGACAGCCTTGAACTTGTCTATTCTTCGTTCAGCAGCAACTCAATCTCCTCAGTGTTTTGGCAGGGAGAGTAAATTTCTGGATGAAAATTCAAAACATCCGAATGCTGATGGAGACAATTTCTCTTCACCATCCGGATAGTTTCCACTTTGACAATTGTGCCACCTAGTTCTTTACTGTTCGCACAACATCTGGATGCTCTAAATTCCTTTATTTTGACTCCTGGAGAGATCACTTTACAAGAATGAGCGAAGGAAAATGAAGTAAACCTACCTACATTCCAATGCTGGATTTCTCAAACATTGCAAGTCTTCAGAGTAGGTCGTGTATATCAGATCAATCGAGCTGAATAGTCGGGTGATGTCAATCATACGTGCAATTTCTTTCTTCGCATTCTGTTCCTTACAGGTTAGTAGCGAGTAGTTTGTCAAGGAAAGACAAAAGTGCAATACTTTACCCAGTATGAATGGAATGTATTAAATAATGTCACAAAAATACACTCAATTATGGAACTCTCACAAATCTGATTATTTTGTGTCACAACATACAAATAAAGACTGACATGCAACAGAGTTTTCCCCTCCTTCTCAAATCCTACAATACTTAGTCAAAGAATGCAAAAATGTGGTTGGCAGGCATGTACATATAATAGGAATTATAGGGACTTCAATGGCCATCAACGTTTATCTCCTAATCAAATTATCTGCTCAGATTTACATTATTCTCGATATGATACCGTAGTGGGCACTGGAAGTCCACCCTCCTTGAATTTTTACCCCCTCCCCAAGTAGAAGTTACTCTCCACTGACTTTATATGAGCGCTCCTTCCACCCTGAGGTCAGCATTAATGAAAGAGTACAGACATAAACTTAATCGTCTCACGCCGACTCCTGTTAAATAATACTAATGGATAAAACTTTGCTCATTGGGTAACATCCATGATCAACATCTATAAACAAAAAATACTAGTTTCCAAAGTAACGGTGGCCTGCCGCAGACAGATATTTTCAAGATTATGAGGTGGGTCACCTTAAAAATTACTTCACAATAGGTAATGGTGGCTAGTGCCTCCTGAAAATTTTACAACTCCCCCCAAACCAAAATTCCAAAAAATTAGCCAACTCCCTAGGAAACAGGGGGGTGCCCACAATGAACTGTGCTGTGTGCATCAACACTCAAAAAACAAAGAGTACAGATAAGGATATCAAGTAGAACTTCAATGATGCCAGTCAATCTCTGACTTTGCTGCTTTATTGAGAATTCCTCGTCCAGTGCTTTGAAACGGATCCCATCCAGGACAAGTGCCAACACTTGGTTCAGATGAACTGAAAAGTTGCTCAACTGATTGGTAGCAACTAACTCCTGAGAAAACAAAAAAACAAAGTGTTTAAGTGAACAACCTAAAAATTAAACCTCTTTCTACGGAGAAACACTCCACATAACTTTTTCCTTGAAATTTTCAGTGGTTTTTTCAGTGTTTAAGTGAATGCATTTTATACAAGAAAGTGTGACCAAAAAATGACTTAAGTATACTACTAATGTCTTGTTGATTTCTAAGGGAGGAATTATCAGTCTTCGTCAGCAGTCCTTTGAGGCCATGAAACATCGAAACTGAACTCTGCACTCGCCGTTTGTGCCTATTCTCTTGACCAGAAACACAACACAATGTCCAAGTCGTTAAAAAATCACCAAACGTATGACTGTTCATCAGAGCTAGCAGATAACTTCAGAAAAGATCAATTTTTTCTTATTTTTTTACTAATTTATTATTCCCTATACTCGCATATTTTGTACAGATCACTTTTAGCACCTGATGATGGAAGATTCCCAAAGGCCTAGTGCATTTTAAGAGAATGCTGTGATCTCTCCTTATACTGACATTCTTATTTTTTGCTCGCCATAAAGTCATACAATAAAGATTTGATCTGCACATCCACCACCATACAAAATTTTCATTACATTTCCATGAAGCACCTTCTTCAGCGTCAGATCAGTGGCACACAATAAAAAGCGACCGTCAAAAATTCAGTAAAATTTTACATCGGATCTGAAGGCGGTGGGGTACCGAAATCCACCGAAAATTGATGTTAATCACCCAAAAAACAAAAAAACACGCTAGGTCAATTCTAGAGCTGATAAAAGACACCAGAACTGCGACATCAACCAATAAACATAACAAATAATGTATGTAGGATCGAATATGATCCCTTTGACGAACATTTATGGGCAATTTTTGTTCCTCTATGCTTGAACCTTCAAACCAGTCTTCGCGCACGCCTCCACACTCACCTGCCTTGCTCTAGGAGAGCAATGTATCGCTCGCCTGACATGCTTTACAGAACACTTCATCAAACTGCCATCGCAGAAGAAAAAGTATTAGTTGTTCTATAAACAGTGCATCTGATGAGGAAGAAACTGAAAAAGCTTGTTTATCTGACTGATAAGATGAAATTAACAGGTTACCAAAGGTTATCCATGGATCCCTGGTTGAAAAATTACAAGGCGTGAAAGAGCATTTATTTGCACTGTTCCAATCGCTCACCACCGCTCCTCTGGCGCTCTGGAGGGGAGCGAAATGCCACTCGTGGGGCTTTTTGTTCAGTGATAAGACTGTCAAACACTATACAATATAAATTTCTCAAGCATATACACCCTGAGAACAGTACTTCATAGAGAGCTGGGGTATGGCTTTTTCAGAAATTGAATAAATAGCAGAAAGACGAGGTAAAAACGACTTTGCACAGGGTATATAAGCAAGAATAGTATTAAATCAAGCATTGTACCTTAATATGTTAGTAGCACATAGATTCCTGGGGAGAGGGTACTGATTTCAATATGCTGGTTTCATTCAATCTTGACACATAACCCTTGTGTATGTGCTTTATACCTTACAAATGTACAGTTTCCTTATACTAATAACCAGGGTTCTAGCTAGATTCGTCCTAGTGGTGGGCGGTTTTTTAAGATTTTACGTAGGTAGCATGCGAACTACATGCTAATGGGGGTTGTAGCTTGTAGCTGTAGGTTGTAAGCTTTCGCTTTTCTTAACAATTGGAGGTCCGAAACTACCTTATATTGAAGGACTTTTCAATCTTTTCTTGAGTAATTTCTGTTCACGCCAGGTGTTAGGTCTTGAGGATTGCATTGCCTTCAACAAATATCCGTGACCAAGAAAATGACTTCAATGAAGACTTTTCGTGCCGGGTGGTAAAATACGAGTGCCGGGCGGTGCTGCCCATCGTGGCTAGAACCCTGAATAACTGATTCTTACCAACAGCAATCCAGAAGAGATACTGATATGGCAAATATCCAGCTCTGAGCTCTTCAATAACATATTTCACTTTTATGGAACTCTGGCCCACTATTTTACATAACCTAATAAAAAGGCAACATTATTTATCTCCTTGTACAGCGTGTCACATCGCTCGCCTCTACGCACAACTCACACTGACTATACAATATGTGGATACGACATACAAATGGAAACATCTACGCTCATCCAATCACAATAGTAAATAGGATACAGAGGACAATAGGGGCATAAATTGATATACAAAAGACTCAGAATATCACTCTCTCACACTTGCAAGTCCTTTTTTAAAAGCTTCGTAGCTAGTCTCAAATGGAGCCAGGCCTTCATCAAAACTCAAGGTAAAGAAAAACTGGTGCTAAATAAAACCACTTGAAAACCTGAAGACTAGCGACACATAAGAGGGCCTATTCTAGAATAAAGGGCAGAGTCTGGAATTGGTCAAAAGGGCACATTTTTATCAACTGTTCTTCCAAAACCTTTGAATTTAAGCTCATATCAGTCAAAAAGGGCACTTTTTGCCAAGATTTAAGCAGGGCAGCGTCCGATATCCGGACCCTTTTTTGTTCTAGAATAGGGCATGGAAAAACCAACCTCGATGACTTCTCGGATGAAAACTAGTGCAAGCAACGTAGCACGTGCTGCATAATCTTCAGCATCATCTCGAGATATCCAATGCAGCACTGCTTGAAAAGGCGAAAGTGATGTTTCGTCAGGAAGTTGAGTCTCTTCTTCTGCACAACTCTGTTTTACAAAGATGGCTACCAGTCTCTTACGTGACTCCGGATTCTTACAAAGCTCGATGAGAAGTTGTAAGACCTAGACATTTGAAAGCAACAGAAATTTGCAAATTAAATCAAGATATAAGTCAAAACAGAATCAAAAATTGTGAAATAATCGTTAAATTTTTATTCCTTCATCAATCAAATTTAACTTAATTTATTTCTAACTCAACAGAGAAAGAGAACAAGCACATTCAGTAGAAGCTGTCTTAAAGGCTGTAAAAATCAAAAGTTGTGAGATAAGTTTTAATTCATTTGCAATCATTGCAAGACAAAAAACCCAAGAACGCATAAAAATTCCTGTAATTTTAGCAAGCTTCAGGAATGTCCCCGACAGATTCCAGAAAAAAAACTTCGGAATTCGCATTCAATCGGCTTCACATCGATGTTGCAGCTCCCATGAAATTCATAAATCTCTATGGAAACATATATTAAATAATCCATCAAAATGCTCCATAGATTTAACAAGGGTTACACCATGATTCAAATAAATTGTGGAACGAAAAATTAGAAAATTTAGGGTGAAAGTTGTTGTATTCTTCCTTTCGGCGGCTACGTCACAGGCTTGACAACCCTAAGCTACAGCAACCATTTTGGAGGTGAAGTGGAGCAACAGATCGATGAGGATTTGACCGTGAATTGCGCAAGGTCACTGATGTTTTTACAAATTATACTTAGCAACGCATAACTACTAATCACAAAACAGCCTGCAATTAATAGCAACATTATTGGTCTTACATGTCTGCAATGGTAATTTGGCTGAAGTTAAGTGATTCCAATAATACCCATTGCGTTTCACATGCTACTACTGTTTTCCACAGAGCGGCAATGGCGCACGAGTTCTAGCACCTCTTTCAAGATGGCTGCTGTGTATGGTCACATGACTTTCCGAAAGGGAGAATCGTCTGAACGTTTGCATTTAGAGCTGAAACATTTCAGAATCACAATACAGGTACATGATCTGTTCAGCAGCAACCACAATACCGACAGGTACATGATCGCTGTTCAGCGTCAACCACAAAAAACTATTTTGAACCATTTTGTATAGGAGAGATGGTCCTCATCCGAAACACAGCAAGATACTAGTGGTTTTACCTTAGCCACAAGTTTCGCGTCTGTGGAATGCATCAAATTCATCACTTGACTCATGTATGTAGGATCGCTGAATCATAAAAAAATAATTATTCTATTAAGAACAAGAGCCAAGGCTTGCACCTTCAAGATTTGAACAAGAAAGAGAGCATGATTCGAATTTTGGACACTACACAGCTTGTTGCATGTCTCAGACATAGGTATAACCTGAGAACAGATGATCATCCTCTGTTCTACAACAGGCTACCTGCCTTTTCATTCATCCATTATCAATCGTTTAGTATTACTTAGGCATTCTCAATGAATGGTCTTATATTTCTCAGAAAGGTCTATGAATGAGGCATTGGACTTGGACAGTTTCCGTCGGTAGAGGAGTCTCTCAGTATCCCCAAGATTTTAAAATCAACCTTTTGCAGTAAAATGTCAGCAGCATATGCATAGAATACAAACTTTGACCCAAAGTTCTGAGAAACTTGCCTCAAATATTCATCTTTTTGTTTTTGTTGTTGATACTGTTCCTGTACACATCTTTGAAACGTCTTTAGGCAGGCATGCATTTGAAAATTTTACTTATTGTGTGGTGCCCATTCCTCTACAAGAACATATCTTTCGAACACCGATTAAAGTTCTTAACAAATCCTTTTAATCTGAACGCAAAACTCACAGAGGAATCATTATTGCATCTGCTGTTATATCATGCACAGTTACTGAATCGGAGGTTTGTAGCCCAGTCACTTGACAGTCTCTGTTTGCACTCTACAGTCTATATAGCTATGTACGCGCACCTTTTTGTATCTAAGCTGCTTCTCTGTTTTGTCTACGCTATTATATACATTTTTTACTTATGTTGTGTTTATCCACCCTTAATGGGTATCTGGAAAGATAAAGAGATTTGAGATTTGAGACTCTACATTTATATCGGATGTTTATAATTCCACGCAGCCGAGAGGCATGTACCTTATCACCTGCCGTCTAAATCTCGAGCGTAGTGAATCTAACCAATCAGGAGCTTGCCACTGGCCTCGCCAGAATTTAATTAAATTGAATTATACGTCCATGTGACTCAGCACACACGTTCATCTCTGCAAGCTTTTAGCAGAAACACATTAGCAATGGTCAAGAGCTCAGCTAAGCTGCCCTTAAGCTCACTTCTTGCCTTAACTAAGGAACAAACTGCAGATGGCACAGAGAAGAGGTTAGGGCTAGGCTAGGATGTTTGTTCAATTGGCTGTTCTTCAGAACATTTTCATATTTGATAAACCCAATAAGAAAAATCTTTCTGAAGAATCTCAAAAATTTGTAGAAACTTTTGCTACTAATGCAGATGCATGGCTTCTCATAAAATAGGTTGTGTATACAGTAAAAAGCAGATTTCGAAAAACTACGCTGACCTGCCAGAAAGAAATAAGTGAATTTTTAACACTGCCTGTGGGCGTCTATGTCCATGCACATGTTCACCGTCCTAGATAGATTCCGTGGGAATTTTAAGGTGGGGAGACCAGCTGCACTTTCAAGAGTGTGAAATATTTAAAATATATCTCTGAGCATAGTATGCCTCAAGAATTCAAGGCGTGTGATGACAGCACATGTCCCAAAGTATTCACTGGCAAGCTTGGTACGACCTACCTGAAAGCTGCACTTATAATACCAGGGCAACTCAATAAATCCATGAACAGATCAGCTGCATATTGTCGAACAACCAGATCCTCCTTGCGGATGAGAGCCGTAAAGATGACTCCCAGAATGCTTTGCAGGTTTTTAATGCAGAAGATCTGTAAACCAAAGCATTTAACAGCAGATTATCACAACTTTTCGAGAATACAACAATTTTCCTTTTCATTAAAAGAGTTATTATAGTAATTTTCAATGCAATAAGTGCAAATGGTTAGATTTTGACAAATTCTGGAGGATCGATTACTATCGGAATAACTTATTTTTTGGCTTTTGTTATTTTTACGTAAAAACAACTTCTGAATAGATGAATGGATATTGACATGACGACAACAATTACCATGATCCAAAGTTTGTGACATAATTTCCATATCGCAAAGTGAAAGCCGGTAGTCAAATAAGTCACTTTTTCATTTGGTTTTCTACAGGGTGTAAAGCATGATAAGAGTCAACACATTGTAAGCTTATGTCATGCCGTGAGCCAATCACTGAAACCAGATCTCAAAGCTATAAAGTTGTATTTAGGCCAATGCTATCTCCTGAAAACAAGAATGTTTGCTGAAGCCTAAGGAAAGTGATATTTCTTCCTGCAACCAGCAGAACTAGTCAGCAAATGTTCATCTTCTGGCAGATGACTTTTGCATTTTCCGCTTTTCACACTCTGGCTCTCGAACATATGATGAAATGGACTATGCTAGTCCATACTCTTCGGATAGTAAAGAGGAAAATTTGATCAAACTAGCAGTAGCAGGAATACTAGCACAGTAACCCTGTAACCCTTTGCACCGGTACTAACAAACAGTGCACCAACCCTGTAACCCATTTTTGCAGCGGTATTGATAAACGGTTCTTGGAAGACATTGCTCTAACTATTTTCCCACCACTAGAATGGCGACAGGCTCTGAATGAGGAGGAGGTTAAACGCAGGATTCGTGAACAGAAACAAGAACGTTTTGAAAGCTGCAAATTATGACAATGCATGTGGACATCAGGCTTGAACGGTGTTGACAAGCATTTTCGTTTTGTGAGCAGAAACCTTCACAAGGACAAAGAAAAATCCCTGAAATTATGCAAAAAATGCTTTTGCCATTTTCAATTTCAGAACCAATTTCGAAAAAAAACTTTCACAAAAATAGGAAAAGACCATTATTTTGTGAATGAAGACTTTGCATATAAAACTTAATGGATAAATACCACATCAACTGAAGCAGTACAACCAAGGCTTATTACTGATATCTATACAAAACCTATTGAAGAAAAAGTGATTGCAATGGAGTCTTTCTTTGTTTTAATCATACTGACTAGCCTGTTTCTTCAAAACACCATTAAAGAAAAAAAACCATAATGCACAATTCTATTGATAATAGAGATGTTGGTAAAAATGTCCTCTGCTACTGCTAGTGCGCAAAAACAAATATGCTTATTACTGAAGGAATTACAAGTTCCTGCTGTCCACCTGTTTCTGCCCTTCAAAGTTAAGTCATAAAATGTCCTAGTTGTTATTTCCTACTTCGCTTTTCGGTGATAAAACTATTGCAAATATCTCAAGATGTTAAAAATTACTTCCCCAAAGTTTACCGTAACTTCATTCCCTCCCATCAACTTTCACAAAAAAGGAAGAATGATTTCACAAAAATTGCGAAAGTTTTTCAGGCTTCGACAAATCCAGAAAAATTGTTGTACATGGAAGCGTACGTTTGAACTGAAGAGAACGTACGCAACATACAGAAGCACATAACAGATTTTAATTAATAAATACCAATGCAACCAAGTCCTCATGGTTGCAGCTTTGTTCTGTTGGGAGACGTTTTGTTTCGTGAACCCCAATAATTCAATTACTCAGAGTGTCTTGAAAATTGGTTTGGTGGAAGAAAGACCGAGGATGCTGGATCTAAAATAGCAGTTTGAATTGTTTATAAGATCATTCTGGATCACGCTTGTTAAGAAGGCGCAGAAGTCAAGAGAATTATTGAAAATTGCAAATTGAATGCTAATTTTGGTCGTACGCAAAGGCGTACAGTCAGCCAGTTTACCTTCCACATAGAGTAAAAGTGACTGTACGTACGTACGGCGCGTACGGTAATTGTCGAAGCCTGTTTCTGCCCCTCAAGTAGTATAGCAAGTTTTGACGGTGATGATTGATAATCAATCTTTAACAGATCATTGAGCTGAATCAGAGCCTCACTACCAAACTCTCACTGTCTTGGTCAACCAGTTTGCGCACATATATCTGGTGTCACCACATCGCTTCTTGGCTGACGTAAAGAAGCGAAGATAATTCCTGGCAAATAGCAATTTCTCCATGCATAGCCATGCAGGTGATGAGAAATAAACTGACAGAAACCAAAATTGAGCGATGAAAGATTGAAATAAACCCAGTAGGATATCTTTGTGTAATAATTGATGCTTTTGAAGACGGGCTGACATGTTTGCCTGCCCTCAGTTGATCAGCCCAGCAGCCTTCAATAGAAAGCTACGTGAGCATAGTTCCAATCAAACAGCGATCCTATGAGAATTTCTGAATTCTACTTCCCAAACACACTTACTCATGTGAAATGAGTTAAGGTTATCATTAGAGGAAGTAGAATTCAGAAATTCTCATAGGATCATTGTTTGATTGGAACTATGCTCACTTGCTCATGTGAAATGAGTTAAGGTTATCATTTCACTCTCAGCATGTCAACATGATCTTCGGCATGGGTCGAAAAAGCCAGACATGTCCAATTTTCTACATTACCAGCTCGGGATCATCTGAAGATACCTTACCGGACAAAACAGCGTCGGACAAAATTTTTGTCAGAAAAAATTATTCGTCGGACATAATTATTCGTCGGACGTAATTATTTGTCGGACATAATTATTCGTCGGACATAATTATTCGTCGGACATAATTATTCGTCGGACATAATTTTCCTCACCCTCAAAAATCCCAGACGAATTTGTTCTACGTTCACAGTCATCATGCGATACAAATTTCTAGAAATAAGCCATATATATATTTACACATCATCGTAGGGTTGCCGTAGGGAATTTGATTCAATTTTTGCTGCAAAGAATAATACACTTTTCATATTTTTGGGGTGAAAATGATTTCGTTGGCAAAAACGTTTAGTCTGCAGAAACTGTTGATTTTCCAACAGCTGATGAAGACCTACTTTATAAATGGGAAAAACGTTTAGGTAGGAAAATTAGAAATTTTGTTTGGACAAGATTTTTCGTTGGACAAAAATATTTGTCGGACAAAATTTTCGTCGGACAAAATTTTCGTCACCTTCCAAAAAATTTGTCACTTTTGTCCAACACTGTTTCGTCCGATGCAAGAATTCAATCAATGCACCATCAAGAAAAGTGCCCTGGCTACACCCTGATTTCAGCTTCCATCTTCTAATATAAATGCCAAAAGGTGATATTTTGAATGATTACTGCCTGATTGAGAATCAACTGCGTGAAAACTAATATGTTTGTAACATTTTTATGGCACCTCACTCTTCTATTTTGCCAATGCACAGTAGTTGATAATCAGAAGCATGCAAGATATTTTTGCATATGATATAGGCCAATTTAAACCTATATTCCAACAAACTACTTATAGCTTAGTTTAAGCTAGGACGTAGCAGGGGGACCTAGAACACCCCAATACAGCTGGTAGCTATTCCAGTTGCTCACTTACCATGACGCCATGTGCAGTATCCAAAAAAATGTCGGATACTGGAAATTTTCCTGCTTTCGATCCTTGTTTGGCAGTCATTACTTGCTTCTTCTTGTTGTTTCCAGCAACAATTCAAACTGCTGTCACGAACGCTCATTATATCTTCAATGAATCTCTTGTACTTGATTTCAGTAGATTAGCTGAGTTCTCACGGAGACAAGTGAATCACATGCCAATGTCAGCTGCCCACCAAACAGTAAAAACCACGAAGCCAGTGGGCGTCTTACTGGGCTTCTTACGATGTACTTGAAAATGTTTTTTGGTAGTTACAGTGATAAAAGAATGAAGTTTAGAGTTCACCATTGGAGTTTTCCTTTAAGCAAATTCATGAGGAACTCCAGGCCTGGCCACATAAAATGGCCACGCCACGTAAAATGGCCAGGCAACTAAAAGCCTGTCCTGGAACATAAGTCAGCAAAATATGCATCAACAATGACAGAAGACACAGAGCAGTTTGTACTAAATCTGAACAAAACATAAACAAGATCCTACCTTCTGGCCGACTTCCTCTGTGAGAGCAAAGCTGGACAACACAGATAAACTAAGCACGCTGTACGATAGATTGGGATTTGACATGAAGCGAAGTAAAGCCTTGTTCAGTTGCTTGAAGTTATCCTTTACAAAGGGAACAAAAAGTTCTGTACGAATGAGACATGAAAAAGTGCATCAATCAAAGAAAGACATAGTTAGCTAGGCGACTCAAAATGGCCAACCTAGTTAATTGCTAGTTGAGATCGATGGTTCAAGTGCCTAACTCTCTCCAAATTCGAATGGTCACTGAGCACAATAGCTGTATTTTATGTAGCCTTTCAATAGGCAAGTAAATAAAAGACAGCTAGATTTCAGCGGCACGAAATTCCATTGTCCAGTTCAACAAAGTAACATTTTCACGCTGATAACTGAGACCACCTGGGTGAAAAAGTAGGATAAAAAGAGGCATTTTCAAGATTTAAAGCCAATTTTAGTTAAAATCACGTCCTATCGGTGCTTGTTAGTGTCAAAATGAGTCTTTTTTAATGGATTAGAAGTTCTGAGCAAAACAAAATTTATTCAAAAACTTTTTATTTTCGGGATCCAGATTCCCAAACGATGATGTCATCACTAATTATGACGTCATAAGAGCTTTTTCTTCTGTGTACAACTTTACATCCCGTAGCTTATGTATGCCAAGTTTGAGCTCAATCTCAAACGGTTTTTTTTTCAGGGGAGGG
>JAOBRC010216578.1:0-14915 GCA_027575255.1 Scolionema suvaense | reverse complement strand
TCCAATTGCAGCATTTCTACTGAATCTGTAACTGTGAAACTTGGTATGGGAGCGGACAGAGCATATACGTATGCAACTATGCTAAATAAAATGTTGAGACACAGTTCCTTTAATCAAGTTCCAAAATTATGATCATGTCAAATTGTTATACGATATGGGCCAAGATATACAGTTGTCTCTCGATAACTCGAATCTCAAAAGCTCGAACTACTCGATAAGTCGAACTAAACTGTCAGTCCCCGCAACCCCAATTCAATGAAAAAGCTACCGATAACTCGAACTCGCGACAGGTCGAACATTTCTCAAGGTCCTCTGGGGGTTCTAGTTATCGAGAGTGGACTGTAGACTCACCTAAAGATTTCAACATTAGACCAGCGACTGGGATTCCAAAGAACGCATAGAATATACAAAATAAGCGACCACCAAACGTGCGAGGTGCAATGTGACCATATCCTAAATGAAGAAAGAAGTGTATGATACAAATTTTGTTCAGTTAGATTATAACAGGATGATGTCTTAATCACACCTTTTACTGAATAGTTGCAATGAAGTTCAGTACCGAGAAAAGTATGACTAAGGGAATTGAAGAAATTAATCACATAAAGGGGAGGAGTGGCCTGCTCACAGACTGCTCGAGAAAGTTAGCTTCTCTCACAGTGTGCGCACTTCAGTACGCTAATGCAATTTACTACGTCAAAGCGAATTCAATACCCTGTTTCTTGGCGCACCTTCCAGCTGTTACTACGATGCATCGCATAAGTAGTAGCTGTGCTTTTGTTTTGTTTTCGTGTTATCTTGCAAAATTTTTATCATGCTGCATAATATTAGCGCCCAATGTTAGCAGACCTAGCAAACCAGTGAAGTAAGGTAGGGCTGGGAGCAGGCTAGGAGGAGTGATAAAAATCTTTCTTGTGTCAAGAGCCACAGTACCTACACCCCCAAAATTTACAGCCAATCAAGGAAGTTGAAAAAAATCATAACTTTCTTGAGTCAATAGAGCAACTTGAGAGAGGAGGAAGTTTTTAAGCTTGAATAAATACACAAATGCAGGGAACTATGTCAATCTAAGGAAGTTGGAAATAATCTCGTTCCGTTGAAACGTCGAAATGATTCATAACCTATTCAATAACGAAGCACCCTGGCTTCGTTTACTTGCTTGGCTAGTTACCTTTTGCTGCATTTTACATTTAATAATTATGTCATAACGAGTAGCTACGTTAACGCCATAACGAGTATATAAACACCACCAGTCACCTCAGAATTAGCTCTACGTACCGATTCAATGCAAACTTGTGATTTTTATTCCTATGATAATATATAAATATAATACCGTAATTATCTGAAAGAGCGCCCCGGCTTAAATGAGCGCCTCCCTCGAATGATCACCCCTTTTGACATGAGAAACTTAATGAGCACCCCTGCTTGAATGAGCTCCCTCAAACCAGGAAAGGGGCACTCAATTGGAAACTTGTAATGTATGATGGGCATATGTGCTCACTCAGATAGTTTATAACAATGCACAAGAGGAGAATTATCTTCAGCCAGATATTCTTTTTTGCTTTCGATATTGAGGGAGTTTACTAAAACATTTCGTAGTGACTACTAAAATGTTCACTATTATACTAGTACCTACTTTGTACTTTTGTAATGAGCGCCCCGGCATGAATGAGCGCCCCCCTCAAATGAGCGCCCCTTCCTATAGGTAGAAAATTAAACAATTCAGACAATTACGGTATGTAAATACGCACCAATAGTAGTGACAACCGTAGCAGCGAAAAACATCGATCCAAAGAAGCTCCATCTGTCGAAATCTTTATCAAATGCACCATCGTCCAAAGCTTGCTTCACTTCAGCAACAAATTTTTCTAGCTCTGTGTCATTTATCCGATAAGTGAATTTGAGTCGCTCTCTTGCGTCGAAAAAGCTTTTCTGTTCAACCTTTTCATTTGAGTGTTCAAGTGTCATAAAAACTGTTCCTCCAAGAACCAAATAAAGAATAAATAGAACTGTTCTCAGTAACAGGTTCCTTGTAGGAACTTCTAGTGCTGATATCCAGTTAAGAAAGAATACTCCCATGTTTTACAGTTCAACAAAAAAAATCACGACCGTCTTCCACAAGCTTGCTATTTTGCACAAAAGGCTCCTGATCTAGTTGCTCTTAACTCTGCTTTCAAGACGGAACTACCTTGCTCATGGCTATATCTTCGTCCTTATCGAATGTATTTTATTGCGCTCACTCGAAATCAGCTCGCGAGTCTCCAAGACGTATCTCAATAACGTCTTTTCGAAGAGAAACTGAGGCGATCAGTGAAGAGAACTACAGCAAGCTGAAATAAAGGAGGGATTAAATAAAGGATTAGAGCATAATAAGAAACATGTTCTATGATGTAATCCTAGAAAATCTTATTCGTTTGTGTTTTAGGCGTAGCCCTTCGAGAAATAAGCATATGTTTCTCTTCACATGTGGTGCATTTTGAAGGACGGTATTTTTTTTGTCTTAATCGCCGTGGAATATCCAAAGAGAAGAGGACCCTGATAGGCGTTCACAATATTAAGATTAGATACATTTTTAGTTGATTTCTGTAATTCCTAGCACCTGGAAGTTTTCATGTACTTTCAGTTCTTCAAGGCTGGCTGGCTTCACCGCTAAACTAGAGAGACAAAAACTGTAAATCTAAGTTTGGGCATGCGTAATAGAGTCCAAGGATAACTAACGTGGACTAAGATACTCGTCTCTGTGCACAGAGACAACGCTTCTTTGCATACCTGGAACTCACTCATCGTTTCGACAGATATGTGAAACAGCCAGTCCTTGGAGTCGCCTCATCCCTCACTTCAGAAACCTGGCTTCCTTCAAAATTTTCTGATTGCATCCCTCAAACAAACTTTTACACTCGTTCCGAAATAATTTTCCTAGGATCTAAAAGCATAAGAAATGCTGAAAATAAGCATAAACTAAAGCTCGAAATATTGTTGTGATCTTCGTTAACTAACCAGCACTATTGCTCAGTACAAGTGAATGGCTGACGCTTTTGGTTCGGTCCCCAGAATCGTCTCAAAATTGGTGCTCAAGAGGGTTCCTCACTGAACAATGATGTTTTAGTATAGATGTTATCCCTCCCAGGCTGGCACCACATGACTTCGAAAAAACGTACGTTTATTTCATCTTGATTTTAGCTGAGAGAGACTGTTTCAAGCGTATCATTTTGCTAACAATTCCTTGCAAGGAAACAGTGCAGTGCAATTGGGCAATACCCTTCTTCGTAGAAGCTAGCAAGTTGAAGCAGTAACTTGCGGGGTGCAGCTTATCTGGTCGTGGTAAGATAAAACGAGCACTATATTTTTTACCACGTAGGAGATCGCTATAATCAATCACAAAAGTGGCAGTTAAAGCCAGCACCTTGTATAGTAGTGGAGAGCGACTCGCTATGAGATAAACATGCAGAGTTTCAGATTGGACGTAATCAGTCAAGGTGCCATGAAACCAACGCACCCACCCGAATCTACTTATGTACATCATCTGGTCCTAGAAAATCAACCTTCTCGCTTTGTGATTTTGCATTAAAGTTCCGTTGCATTGTCATCATTCCACCAAAAATTCGTTTACCTCTCAGGCAACATTATGTCCATAAGACCGTGCTGTGTCAATGTTGTTTCATTTCTGTGAAATGGAGACGGATTTCAGGTGAAATGCTAACTATTGGATGGGGTCTCAGGTTTTGATAATTAATATGTGCCTGTGCCAACAAAAGCAGAACAAGACCGGGAAAAAATGACTACTGACACCTTGGAGGTCGCGTCTGACATGCCTTCAAAGATTTCGTCTTCATACATTTTGCGGATTCCGCAATATTCAAGAACAAATCATGACGAATCTTTGTAAAACAAGATGTCTGAACTTGGAAACAAAACGCTCGCATAAACGACAGTGTCTCTTAAAGATCAGTCTGGAGAACTGCCTCCTATGCCAATATGGTTTATGGACAAACGCAGAAATCGTCCTGCTTCTCTATCAGATATTGGGTTGCTTGATAGCTGACCCAGGTGGGTACGCGTACACGACGGAAACTGTCATCCATCAACAGCCAAAAAAACTCGGGAATTATGGCATGAATGCTCGCATGAGCATGCTCGGAAAAGGTGCACAAATATGTGCATGCTGTGGAGCGATACCACGAGCATTTAAAAAATTGAAAAATGAGGTTGGAGAGGCCCTCCCACTCAAGGGTCATTATAAACGAATGCTCAGTGAGTCTCTTCCATAACCCTTTGAAACCAATGAAAAAATCAGAAAAAAACCCGAATACGTCAATCTGAAGCCGAGACGACAGATGCATCAAAGGGATCCCAAAAGAGAAAACCTTAAGTATAACTCAAGCCGGAAAGAAAGAGCTCAGAAAGGAGTACACCTCGCTGCTACTGGCGTGGATCGAACTCCGCAATTCAGCCAAGCCCGCATTTCTGCGCAGTTAGCCAAAAGGCTGAGAAGCGATGTAAATAAAATATTCTTATAGGGCGCTTCTATTTTCGATAATGCACATCCAACAAAGAGCCAATTGCTAAAACAATTGCGAATGGCTGTTCTATGACATCGATAAAGACTTTCAAGAGCGACGATGGCCTCGAAAGTGAGTACATGCTGCACTCTTTCGCATTTTTGCATATGTATCAATGTGCGAATACAGAGATGCATACATTATGGAAATTCCCTCTTTACCTCCTAACGTTAATCCTGGTGACTCCTCATTAAGACTGTGCAGAAGATGCAAACCCTGCTGTTTCCCCTGATCACCCAACAAACGTTCGTACCACAGCGCTAATAAAATTCAAGTTCTCACCAACAAATGAAGCAAAAACAGAGTTTTCTTTACACAATCTTTGAAAGGTTTAATACTTACAAGACGTTCCAGTGCAATGATATTGTTCTAATCATCTACGCTAGAAATCTCCTACGTCTTCGCTGATAGAGTTTCAAAATTTCCTAAGCACAAAACGATACATCAAATAATGCAAAGACTTCATTTCAAAACATAAAGCATCAGATCACCTGTCTTTCGTGCGTGTTTATGCTGGCACGGAGTGAATTTCAATTCTTTGAAAATAGTACATGTCCACTGTTTTGCCTTCTCTACGTGTTCACGTAGGGAGCGTGAAAAAGGAAAGAAGCAGTGAGAATATATGTTTGATATAAATATTAATTCTCAGCAATTTAACGAAACAGAGCCATCTGTCGCAGATTCCTACGAACGATTTGTATATATGAGAGTAGCCTCGCATTTCGAGCATCCGCATAAGAATAATCAACTACTCTTAATGGCATGTCTTTGAGAAGAGACAAGTGTATGCTTTTGCTGAGAGCTTAATTAAAAAATTATGCCACTTTGTGAGATGTCTCAATAGAGGGTGTGAGCAATGGGACGGCCTGGAGAAGGTGAGGGCGACCTGATGGCAATAGGGGGCTATCTAATACGCCGAACAATATATTATCCTAATTAACTTTCCTATTAACGAGGCGTATATAGCAGTTACGTGTTATCATTTAAATTTTCAGCTGAAAATGGCACGAGAAAGATACAAGATAGAAACAAATGTTGGTGTTCCACTGGCGCCACAGCTGCGGGGAGTAAGAAGAACAACAAAAAACATAAAGAAGATATACCTGAAATGTATGAAATCATGAAATCAGTTAATGAAAGGAAACACGGAAAACGAAAACGCTTCTTGATACTTTCTCTTGTTCATGTAAACATTAAGGCGTCTTCATAATTGTGGAAGGCGTTTGCAAAATGATCTTCCATTAGCTATTTATTGTCTCGTGAGGTAGCAAAAGCCCAACCTACAACATTTTACATGCATCTTTGAATAACTATTTAGTACAATACATGACATTAACAAAACGTGTTACATTGCAATTGCACTGCATTGTTTTATGTTCTTGGTTTAAACTCATTTTCATGGAAAAATTGCAGTAGAACTTGCAATAATAACTGCCAAAAAGGCATGTCTGTTGCTAGAGGGATAATTTACAAACTAACACGTGAAGAAGAAAATGAGCCAGATGGGGAGAGTCATATTGTTTATTTTATTCCTGTTTATTTATATTTATGGTAAAAACTCCATTTGGTGATGCACGAAAATGGGGTGCATTGGGAACAAATTATTATTAAATATCACCTGCGTAACTAATTTAGCCACGAGAACTCATTCGATAAAAGGTTACGTTCGTAGTTTTGATCACATTATCGTTACCATTCAGTAGCTCTTCATTACAGGCTATGCAAGTATATTTACCGGCCTTTACTCAACAAATCTCATACCAGCAAACCACGAATTTAATTTATGTAGTTACTTTGCAATCATTTTATCCCACTATATAAACATATAAACTCCTTTAAATCATAGTATTAATCAATTTTAGAACATCGTCGTGGCCATCTACTTTTAATCAGAAACAGAACACAGATAAATTGAATAAACATCGTGTCACTGACAATTGGTTCGATGTTCACCGCATCATCTTCAGAGTGGCAATAAAAACGTCGCGCTAAAACTATTTACATAAAAGGGGTAATCAGACAACAGAACTTGGTGTAACGAATACACATAACAAAGACACACAATAAGATAGGGAAACAGGTTTCCAACAGTTAATATTGAAACGGACCGAGTTTGTCTGATGTCATTGAAAGACAAAAACAAATCAAAAATGTGGATTTACCACTGTGCCTAAAAAGACGTTTTTAATGTGTTGTCGTATCTTGACGAGCACCGCTCAGCAGTTAGACGCAATTTATTTCCAAAAGCTCCTCATCTATCGGATCGTCATTTCGGTATAATTTTTCCTGCTTGCTGCTTTGGATAAGTCTAAAATTGTTTACAAAGCCTCCTGTTGGGATTGCGATCTCAACTACGTGGCATGACTAAACGACGTCTACGTACACGGAAAACCGAGCACTTTTCAGCTCTTTATAATACCGCCCAGTCAGCTTTCGCAGATCACATTACTTTGTATGGTCACAGAATAAAGTGGGGTCTTTTTCAAGTACTAGATACTGGACAGATCATTACCAAACTGACAGTAAAAGAAACACTACACAAAAACACTGCAAAAATACAAACTGATGAATTGTTGTGAGGATTCTACGAAACTCGGTCTGTTTCAATATTAACTGTTGGGAACCCTGTTTCCCAATTTTATTGTGTGTCTTTGTTATGTGTATTTGGTACACCAAGTATGTAATGTAAGCCAAGTTTCGCGACCCAAAGATGTTGTTGTTGAAGAATGCTTGAGCTTTAATAGGAGGAAATGTTGACTTTTACTATGCAAAGTTATAGAGGAAAACGTGAATGGATCAGAAAAGGCTCTGCCAATTTTGGGTCAACTTCTGCTGCTTTTCCAGAAAAAAATATCTTGGATGAAGGAATTTTTTTGCTAAAATTATTAAGAGACACTTTCCATCTTCTCAAAACTGTGAAAACAAGTCAAAACTGCTGAGTCGATATGTTGTACTAAGAGGGACATATTCATCAAGCAGTTAGAAAACGCGGACAATTTATTAAGTGCAGCTCTGGAATGCACAACAGGCCTTTTTCAATTATTCCACCTGCAAAAATTAAAAAAAAATACAATCAACACCAACTGCACGTTTTAAAACGTTACGTGCTACCGTGCACCTCCCACAACTTTATTATTTAGAGGAAGATCAGCAAAACTCTCAAACTCTAGCCTCGTCCAATCATTATTTGTTTGTAGGTCGACAACATGCCATTTTGAGGTCATTTTACCATTATTTCCTCCTGATGTGTCGCCTAGCAACTATGCTCATGCTACCTTTTGGCTTTTATCTACTGTGAGTTTGGCTTTTGGTTTGTGGGTAATTTTACTACCTCCCCCCCAATCCCTCCCCTCCCGTCTGTCCTACACCAATCTTTTTTAACGTAAATGAAAAAGGCCTGATTTAGATTAGGATTAATGGCGTAGGCTAAAAATTGATGGAATAAAAATTAAGAAGGATGCAGCAGTATCGCATGATTTTCATAACGATACGAAACTGAAAGCTGAAAGCTGAATAATCAAATAAAGAGGACCTGAAACTTGAAGACAGGCGTATTTGCAGCTAACAAAACATATCATGTTCAAGATGCTTCATAGTCCGAATATAGAAGCAAGGGTTAAGCGAGTACGCTCTATCAACTTTCTTGACAGGATATATGGTAGGAAGGATGCAGTTTGTTGTGCTACTGAGCTTAATATTAGTCTCCATACGACTCAGTTTGGGTCAGAAGCGAGGTGATATAAATGTATGTTCTCGAAATATAATCGGTACAACATCTCGAAACGAGAAATATACGCGTATCAAAACGGAAAGTTACAGAGAGTGCTGCAGGAAATTTTTGGGAGAATGCGTACAGCACTGTCCCAGAACGCGAACAAAGTTAGAAACTTTTTATCGAGTCATCACACAGACACACATCAAAGGAGTGGAATATAATTGCTGCAATGGATGGAAACTAAACAATGGACGATGCACGGTACCAATTTGTGAAACTCCATGTTCATTTGCTGGGACATGCACTAAACCAAATTATTGTAAATGCAGAAATGGCTACTATGGTAAGCTATGCGAACTTTTTGTGAAGCCTGGCGGGCGAAATGTCTGTACGAAACAAAATGCTTTCACCAAGATGGGCCCCAGGCAATTCACAATCATAACTTACTACTCCAAAACAGTCCAAACATGCAAAAGACGTTTTTTAGGGGTTTGCGTTGGACATGGCACCAAAACTGTTCTAGCCAGCAAGCAAGACATTATGACAAAGATTGTTCCAATCACGATGTACAAAATTGCTTATGACTGTTGTGAAGGATGGAGCAATGTTGGAGGAGACGACTGCCCACAAGCGAAATGTGATACGCCATGCCAAAATCATGGCACATGCAGCTCACCACAGGTATGCTCTTGTCGCACTGGTTATTTTGGCAGATTTTGCGAGCATAATATTCGACCTGGTGGTAAGAATGTGTGTGCAAAAAGAACGACCTATCAAGTATCCCGCACTGTTCCACGAACACGCATTTCCACAGAAACGTATACTGTAAGAGCTTGTAAAAGAAAATTCCTCGGTGCTTGTATTGCGCACTATGATAAAGTGGAATCACGAACAAAGACGCAAACATTCACCCAGATCTCGTACGTGACTTTGATCAAGGACACATCATACGTGTGTTGCGATGGCTGGCAAAGAGCTAATAATGGCGAGTGCATCCAAAAAGGAACGTAAATAACTTATTGCAGTAGCCTATTTGCCCATGCATCCGTGCTTCTAATATTGTAAACTTATTTTTACGATGGAACTTATAAGACAAAAGAAGCTGGTGATGTATTTGAACCATGAAAAAAGTAAAACTTTTCTTAAGATCTACAATCATTGCCAAAATATCTTCGCCAAAGTTTGACGAAGATTTTTGGCAATGATTGTCTGAATTTTTTGTATCTGTATAGTGGTGATATGCCTTGATTTGATGGTTTTTACTAACAAATTAATAAATAGCATCTGTTTACGAAGATACACTCTATTATATTCAAAGATTAACTCTGTGCGAAATTTTCGACGGACTACTGTACACCGCCATCATCAGCGCAATACATCAGTCCTTGTCCGGAGACACGAGCGATCGCACGTGCGCGTGCCCACACACATGCAGCCAAAGTGAGACGAGCGAAACTTCGCACATGCCGAAACCTGGTTTTGTGGTGCAATCGCTCATGCAGTTTCTAAACTATCGGCCAGCCTGGGCGCAATTGATCAATATTTCTGCTGACATGAACGAATCTCTCAATTAAAGATAGATCTCATCAACTGCTTCAGTGTTAATAGGCTGCTGTCAAAAACTACAACCCAGCACCGCGCAAAAAAGATAGCACTTACAACCCACAACCCGGCACCCAGTATTTTACTTGCTTTTGCATATTGATGATAGGTGATTCATGCATACTGTTAATGTAGGCACGTTACTCCATCATCATTTTGATACATTGATCTTCTTTTATTGGTTGTGGTTGTAGCTTGCTCGGTGAAAATAGTACGTAGCTGTACATAGCCAACGATCTTGAAATACAATGTTGTTGCAGCTAAAGGTCGTAGATGGAAAGGATGCTATGTAGGTAGCTGCACGCCAATCAGCCCTTTCAGAAACATGCTACGTGAGCAGCACTATTGTCTAACTTCACAATACTGGGTTGCGGTGTTTAACAACAGCGGTTGAAAACTTCTCTGGAACTGTGTATATATGCCTGTCGTGGCCTTTTACCCAAGCCCCCAACAGATTTGCTGCTTCAGCAAAGAGGGCAAGCAAGGAAATAGGTTCTCTATTTTTTTTTTTTTCAGTTCAGAATCGGTAGTAGGATAAGCACGTGTTATATTTATTCTGAACGTGCGACCGCACGTGACTCTGAGTTTGCTTGTGCGAAAATTAGCTCGTGTCTAAAATTTTCCGGACAAGGACTGAATACATGATAGTTTAGTTTAGATGAGAAGTGTTTTGCCACGGACGTTACCAGAGACCCTTTTTTTTAAGCAAAGAAAATCTTTAGTGATCATGTTGATCATACTCTCTGAATCGATGTCAGGCAAGGATCACTGAAAATGAGTTTGGTTAACCTCTCTGGGCTCATTATCACCACGTTATCTGTTCCGATGTTTAAAGCGTGGCCTGACCTGTTGACGAGCATGGCATTACTGTCCTAAAGTTTAAGAATAACACAGGTTACATATTTGCTCTAAAACACTGTGTTCCACTCTTTAACTTGATTTCATTGGGCTCCTGTCCTGCTCAAATTTTTTAAATTTTCAGACAATCATTGCCAAAATGTCTTTGCTAAACTTATTTTGACAAAGATTTTTGGCAATGATTATAGATAAAGAAGGTTCTGTCTACTCATATGTCCCGAGCAGACGTCCCCGGGCTACTTAATCAGGGAGAAAATCCCTCCCCACCCCTTTCGCTGTTAAAAAGAAACTCTGCTAATCAACGTCGAATATATAATTATCTTATTACAGTGTAAATATATCTTAAACTTTGGAAAATTCAAGAGCCTTGTGGTATCCCTTTTTGGAGAAGTCGCGTGAACTACATTTTTTTTTAAAGATTTATACTATCTATTTTCTTATTTTTCTTGTTCATTTGTTCAAGGAACGTCTATTTTGTTAGTATTGATATCAGTGTTAAAAAAACAATTTCTTTCTTTTGTCAAACCAAAATTTCGTTGCATCCTTAAGATTAGCTGCATGAAGAAAAAAATATCTAAAGTACCTCGCCTCCACTTAATTTACCCAAAATCTCCTCCCTGCCCCTCTTCCCTGCTTATAAAACAATTTCCCAACCTCCCTGCTTATTCTTTAAGCAGCATGTGGGACTGCTCACAGAGAATGTATGTGTAAGTAAAATCATAGATTGCATGGAATAAAAGGATTGGAAACATTAACACTGACTTATACGTTCTGCTCCTAAGAATGGCTTTTAAAAAATAAAAGGTAGTAAAAAGCATCAAAGAGCAAGTCTATATTTAAATGTAACCATACCTTAAAATGTTCTGCATCAAGCTGCACAGTGACTCTTCAATAGAAAGGAACCCAACTTGCAAACCAGAGAGACGAATTATTTTAACTTAAAAGTATCATGTATAATAAGCAAACAAACGTTTCTCTAGTCACTGTCAAAATCACACGAACAGATACTCACGCCCATAGTAACAGACATCTCTGTATCTCCCTGTCCCTGACTGAAAGCTATGAGCAAAAAACGATTTTCCATTAATCCTTTACTGCGGCAAAATGCCTTCAGCTAAACCAAAATGCTGTTTGGATCTTAGAACTATTAATGAAGATTATCCAGACTGAAGTTCACGAGCCGTCTGTTTATCTGTCGACTTGTTGCAACATCTTTCTCAGAGATCTTTCTCGTTTTATATTGGGTTTATTAAAAGTGGTACAGTTCTGCCAATAATCCAATATTGCTAAGGAGCTAAGGAGTAGCATGCTTGGCCATAGGTAATCTTCTCTAAGTGCATTCAGATGGTAAAAGGGTATGGGACTGGCTCAAGAAAGGTATTTTCTAACTAGTCAATAGTTTTCTGAGTTTGACATTGACCGGGCTCAGTCAAACAGATTTCTATCTATGCATACACTGAAATGCATTACTGCACTTACGCCGCTCAGGAGAAATTCTTGGTAAATTTTCAGACCGAATTCATGCATTTGTTTTCTGTCTAGTTGTACTGATAGTAGGTACGCACTAATCCACCAAATATTTTACATGCAATACACATCCACTACGTGAACTCCATAGTACAAAGTTTGGTTTTTTTAGGCATACGAAAGTAAAACAAGATGGAATTTAAATGCTGACCCGAATGTAGCAAATATATTTAACCCTTAGACTCAGCAATGCCTGGAATAATGACCTGGCAGGATTTGCCATTTTTGCAAAAAAAAAAAAAAAATTAAAAGGCCATAACTCCTAAACCATAGTATCTAGAGCAGCAAACTTGGTACCAAGTGACGCCGTCTGTTCTTTCAAAAAGCCCTGAATTTCGACCTCTCAATTTCAACTGGTGAACCTCTATGGCGCGCTAAAGGTGACCCTATATCCAGAACGTAAACGTACGTCTGCCGGGCTCTAATGGTTAATATCGTGCTTTTCTCGCTGTTAATCTTTAAAAATCGATCACCAGTCGTATCAGATTCAAGATGCGACCCGCAAAGGCTTGAGTGGTATACATGAGAACTTTTGCGGGTTTTTTATTTCACATCTATATCTGCAGGAATTAGAAAACAATTTGTTAATCTACACAACTGCCACCTCTGTCAATAGTTATGATGACTTCAAACTGCAACTGCCAGTATACTACTGAAACATGATTAATTTTCTTCTTATAGCTTCTAATACCCTCAGCCAGAACTTTCGGCAGCACAATAACATAATTGTGGCTTTGATATAGATTCTTTCCGTCTGAATTATGACTTCTTGTAAATAGGATCCTTAGCGGAGATCTGTGGGATATTTTGCTGATGTCTGATCATGATGTTGCTGCCCGAGTAGTGTTACTGCCCGGGTAAATCCTTCATGTCACTATGTGGGCATGACTTGTTGCATTTCCATTTGGGCACCTATCTTCGCACGAATCACCTCGATTGTACATGGTGTCCAATGCATCGTAAAACAAGTACTGTGTCCGCCATAGCAGAGAACAAGCGTCCTGCTTTGATCGTCGAAGGCAGTGGAAGCATAGCAGCTGACCTATCTACAGTATTTACTTACTTTAATAGACGATTTAGATCTTGAAAGAGCATCATGAATCTTTTGAGGGTCAATATTTTTCACAGCCATCACATTAATTTTAAAGAATCCTAAGTAATTTTTCTAGTGCCTCTCAATTCATCGATTGCTCACGAAAGTGACGAGGAAATTGAAGGTTTCCTCACTTTATTAAAGACTGTTGGGCTGGATCACAGCCTCTCTTTCATACGCGTACTTTCTCAGCCAGTTCCTTTGCAGAACACAACCCAGTTTGCGCAGCTGGGTGACTGAGTCCAAAAGAATCTGACATCAATGTTTACAGTGGTTAAACCACACTGCGTGAAGGAGATGCATGCCAAACAAAGCATTCCTCCTTGAAACCTGTCATCTTTTGACTTCAAACCTTCGCTACTATCCATAAGAGAACAGGTAAATGTAAATCGCAGCCTATAAGAGAATATTTACATTAATTAGATCGTTGAAAGTTTCAGCCGTGGATTGCCTTGATTTTGTAGAGTCAGCCATGTTTGTTTCTACTCCGCTGACCATGATTTGATCCGGCCCAACAGTCTTTAATTTCACTGACATTTTTATCTTCCGGTTTACACCCCTGTTGAAAGCTGCCAGACGTATACATACCATAGGAAGGTCCATTGAGCATTAATCCGACTCATGAGTGGGGACTGGGATGAAACATTTACTCCCACCTTCAGTAGTAGCCAAAAAATAAATGTAGCCAATAATAAATGTAACCAAAAGTAAATGTAACTAATGTATAGTTTTTGCATCAGGAGTAGCGATTCAGGAGATATGAGCCTTTGTCAGGCATTGTCCTTGGCTTTTCCTACTTTCTCGTACAAATCCCTATATAGTCGTCCTAACTTTAGAAACACTTCGCCAATTGACATAAAAATTTGTCAATGATTTTCTACGCATAAAATCAAAAGTTCGCAAAATTTTGAAAAAACCTAATCTCGTGATGTCATGTTACGTTAAGAAGATACGGCTATCAAGTGACGGACGAGCTGGAAACCTAGTTCTGCGATATCGTAATGTGATTTGTGTGTACATATGTCTTGATTGTTGTAAAATACGAGATTACCAAAGGCATTCTCCGATGAATAATCTATGATCTTCTGAAGATAAAAAATGGCTTTTCCAGAGTATCCTTTATGAGAGGTGTAACCCCATCTTTTTGGGGGAGGGTGGTCTGGCTAGCGCCCATTTTGGGGCAGGGGAGGTATATTTATCTCCACCACTGATCTCTCGATTGAAAAGCCCAAATGACAAGAATTTTTGCCAGGGCAAAATTCAGTGTATTCACTGTAGCCTGCTCGCAAACTGCTCGAGAAATTCATCTTCTGTAACAGTCTGCTCACCTTCGTGCAATAATGCAATTTGCCATGTCAGTGCGAGTACAATACCGTATTGAGTGGATTGCTTCATATTGCGCCGATTGTAATAAAAAAAAATTGAATCTTGGCGCGGTTCAGTGACAGTTGCTCACTCGACAGTTGCTCACTGTGATTGTTGCTCATCGACAATTGCTCACTGGACATTTGCCCACGAGACACTTGCTCACTGTGACACTTGCTCACTGTGACACTTGCTCACT
>JAOBRC010216467.1:0-14921 GCA_027575255.1 Scolionema suvaense | reverse complement strand
TTGCTTGAATAACCCTGCACTTTACCTAGAGTATTAGCAATTCCAGTTTTCACACTAGATTGTTTGACAGTGTTGACCAGTTTGTAAAGTCCCGGCTTCACAAGAATAACAAGTCGCATGCCCCACAAAGAACAGCAGGATACCTAAAATAGACGAAGGCGCAAACTTTGCACATAGATACATAAAACTGGCAAAGACCATCACAAACCTTTCCAAATAAAGGTCAGGATACACAACAGCTAAGTTGCTGCAATTTACTTGCATAACGCTGTACAACTCATCCACATGCTACAACCCCGCACCAACCCCGGCCTGTGCCCACAGTTCACCATGTCTGATTCAATGACAGATTAGCGCAAAAACAAACTACTGCCATAAGTAGCTTAATCAACACATTAACTGGACAGTCATTGGATGTGTCAAAAATCTATTTATTCCACATGATACTTCATGTTTCAGGTCAAACTGAAGCTGGCTAGAATTGATACACATATCTGAAAAAGGTTTCTGAGAAGAATCTTATGAGTTGATAGATTTTGAACGCTAAAAAAGTTAGAGTTATTTGATTACAGAAAACCTTGTGATTAGTCGCAAGCTGAACTGTTAGGTGCTACACAATAATTTACAATTGATTGTACCACCACGCTGTAAATCATAGTCGTTGCGTATCTCGACCTTTAATTTAATACGTTCACTGAATACAACATATCAAGTTGGCTACATAAAGCAGCATAATTATACAATAACAACCCCAAAAAAGCACAAACATCTAGTACTTTTTTACTTTTTTCTAGCAACTAAATCAGAAAAATATGCATATATGTGGTGGCATATCAGCAGAGGTTAGGGATGCACTGTACAAACAGAAAGGAAATTAGGAAATAGTAACAATATTTTAATCACAGATAAGAACTATTATATAGCCTTACCAATTGAAATTCCATGTTGAATAGATTCTTCAAATCCGATTTTATTCTTGATATCCATTCCTTTTCGTGGTATGCACTTTCCTAGATGAAAAAATACAGTACTGTTACAACACAACCAAATCAACCCAATACTCACATGATAAGTCAGATCAGACTACAGTAATACACTCTTCCACGAACAATTTTATCAGACCGTGAGGGTCAAATTTGCTTTACAATTAAAAACAATCAAAGCACAAAACCTGGCAGAGCTCCATCACACGAATAAGGAATGACAACACTATTTGATAGCAAAGTATATGTTCAAATTTAGCATAGAGTGAAGCATAAAATCAGCGACGACGACAAATACCATTAAGTTTGTATACTTTGTTTACGAAAAAAGAAATGCTACGTGATAGTCACATTTCAAGCTCGAAAGGTTTGTGACATTAGAATAAATTAGGAAGGGGTTGAAAATCGGAAAAAGATTAGAACAACAAGCCCCAGGTGGAATGTACTGGTTTTCATTAAAAAGAGTACAAAGGAAAAATGTTTTGAGTCACAGGGAATTGATTTGTTACTGCAGTCGCATTTTTGGAGCAGATAGTAAAAGAAAATTTTTTTCAAAATTCTGGTGTCATCACTTTTCCTTAATGAGGGATTGTCGCCTCAACACCAAACCCAGAAAAATTTATTGAGCTGTTATCCGGGAAAATGCGTTGGTGACGGATGGATGGACAGACCTCATTTTATAAACAACTGCGACAATATTGATCCTTCAATGCATTTTTCCAAACCCTTCACTATGCATCAGACAAAGCAGCTGACAACAATAGAACCCCAATATAGCAGACATTTAGGCATACATTTCTAAAAGACTCGAATTGAGTCATCAATATTAATACTGTACCAAAGAGAGGAAATTGGCAAGCAGAGTAGCCACCTAAGGGTTACAAAGTAAAACTCAACTAAATTAATTTATGTTCCAAAAACCTAAGACACTCTTATGAGATGGTCACCGACTCATCTTCGGCCTTTTGCAGGGACATAAGAGGGTCACAATACCTGTTCTTAATAGCAGTTAAAAAAGTGCTTGTTTCCGGTTGTGCAGCCCATCGTAATTTTTTGTCAAGAAGGCGGCCGCAGGTCTTAATGCCACGCAATGTCAAGCTCTGTTTCAATTTTTTAAAAATTTTGCAAAAATTTTTCCGGTTTTTCGAAAATTGCTGCTTTTTGGAAGCATGCTGCGGCTCGAAACTTATGGAGAATTCCTAAAATTTATTGAGACATGTTCTGAGCCAAAAAAAATCAGGTTTCAAAAATTTTTGGTTCATCCAGGCCACACCGTTTTTGAAAATTACCTGCTAAAATTTTGGTCCATATTTTTAAAATAAAGCAACAAAAGAAAGCCCTTTGCAAGAGCTTTCCATTGACATAAAACATGTGCATAGTTTTTATTCTTGCAAAAAAATTTCTCACATCTGACAATGGTTCATTTCACTAATGATGTAATCAGCATAAAGGGTTAATGAATGTGCGTGCGAAGTTTCAATACTATCGGATATGTAGTTCTAGAAAAATGGAGGAAGGGGGGCCGAATCCCCCCCCTCCATGTATCATACAGCACCAAAAGGCCCAGGTTGAACAGGGTTAACCCTTCGTCAGAAACGCTAAAAACTAGGGTACAAACGGTAAAGGGGAGGTCGACCCGCCCCCCCTGATCAGGGATAATGTTTGGTACACACCAAAAGGGGTCTAAGACAAGGTTGCATGTCAATTTTGGACAAATTTGCTTGTCTGTTTAGGTGCATGGTATAATGGCTCTCTGTGGAGGACAAATTGGTTAGGGCAATTTTGACACTTCCTAAAGTCCAATACAAATGAAACTTGGCAGGTAGATAGAGAACACCATGTTTATTATGTATTCCATATTTTGGAACAAAAGAAGGGCGCCAAGGGTACTTTACAGACTGGTCTGTAAATTAAAAAATAGACCTTTTTGGTTATTGGGTATTTGGTTATTTGTTTATTGAAACATCACCAAACTTGGCAAACACATTGAGGCTATTAGGAACAATGTTCCTGTCAAGTTAGAAGATGAGAGGTACTGTAGAACAGAAGATATCGACGAAAAACCTCTCAACCAATCAGATTGCTCAAAAGTGCCCCACAGAACTGGGCCCATATTTGCAGTACCAAAAATGGTAGGATGACGATGCCCAAAAGGATTTTAGTAACATGAAAATCAGTGCGGCTGTGGCGCGGCAGAAAAAATTTTACGATCCCCCCCTTTACCGACGAAGGGTTAAAGCACTAGAATGGCAAGGTCAGAGGGCAAGTCCGTGAAAATTATGAACGGATAGCCCATGTAGCGTCAGCTCTTTTGCATAAGTTCATATATATGCACAAGGTGTTACCTTGAGCCACTGTGGAGTTCTTTCGACAGCAGTTTAGTAAATCCAAAATGGTATCTCTTGCTTTGAGAAGACGATATCCAGCATTCAACATGGCCAATGAAAAGCTGCGACAAGCAAGGAGCACAAAGTGAAGGGGTGTTGGGAGGTGCAGAATTGTATTTTCTGTGCTTCAGTATTTTAGGTGGAGAGTTGAATATCTATAGACACACCAGGCGAGGAATGCATGCTGGATTGTGTTCCATATTTTCCCAACTAAATCCAAAACAACTAGCTAGCTAACCTTCATTCTTCGTTGATAATTCTCAATTTTACAGACGGGAAAAAAATCAAATGCAGTCGAGCTTGCAATCTTCAATGGTACAGTTAGTGGGTTCAGGGAGCAGCAATTCATTGATTCCAGGAAAATTTTCTTATCAACAAGTCAGCAGTCGGAGCAAATGGAAGTAGACCACGGAGGTAAAATTTACAAAAAAGATATTTTTCCGGCAGGCCGGTTCGGTTCCAAATCATAGAAACAAGAAACAAGAATTTTTTTATAGTGGCCCTACAGCTAGTCTAGACCCCTCCAAAAACACTGCAGGACCTCATCAGTCCATTGCAAATATTAGGATTTCGGTGCTTGACTGAACATCTTGGGTGGCGATGTAAGGGAGTATACAGTTGTACCAAACAGTAGTGACCTTTGACGAAGAAATTTTAGTGAATTTCAGTAGTATTGATAGCTAGTAGTAACATCGGTGAATTTTGATTCTTTTGCACACTCTCACGAAAGAATTTAATGTGGGAGAAAAGTGAGAACTGCTACAATAGAGGTAAGTCTGGGTTGCGTTCAACTTCTCCTTAAATGCATTTATAGGATGGCACGTCGACAGACCACATCTTAAGAATAAATGTATTTCGTGCTGTCTGCATTTAAAACTTAAACTCGTTTATCAGGTGCTTCTTTGTAAACACGATTGCATTTAGTTTGATATGAGTGATGTTTAAGCTATCTAAAACGCATTTAACATTTTAAACATTGCCATTTAGAATGAACTAAATGTATGGTATGTGTTTACAAATTGGTTAACACTAAAATCAAGAAACCTTGATTTGAGTGTTAAAAAAATCCTTGATTAGGTCATAAATTGTTTCCGATGAAATTGGACCATCTAGTCCACTCTCCCTACAGGGCTCAACTGAACAGCTTTCATCAGACAAGAGTCATCGGCTTTCTCTACAACCTTCTGAGCCAAACGTTTCTGGGATTCATGAGGTCCTTTCAGTGATGTAGGATTTAGCCCCATGTTGCTATCGACTATCGAACGCAACAGGCTGCTCCTCAAGGTTCAAAACAATAAGATCCTTAGAAAAACATGAAAAAGCTGCCCTTTTCTGGAATCGAGCGCATGCCCTGCCCTTCTGCTCAGTCTCAACTCTTTCCTCTCTAACATTCCAAGAACCTGCCCTAAAAGTAGAACAAATGACAATAATATAAGTTGGCTTTTAATAGCAGAGAGTCATGTAAGGAAACACTTCCTGGCTTCTGTTACGTCCCACAAAGCACCATTTAGGTGGGCTGCTTTTCTGCTACGCTCGCCGTCATTAGTGCTTCCTGCCAACGTTGAAGTAACAGAGCTAGATGTGGTTGCTGATGCGTGATCCGGAACTTCCCAGTGTCATAGGTATTTAATAAAAGCACCCCATACTTAAAGTTTAGGGCAACACAGAAAGAATCAATTCGCAGTCTCTCAAGGTGTGCAAATCAATCTTACAACGGAAATGACATTACTCATATTACTAAACATAGGCTTTTTGGTGCTGCTCAGGATATAAAGGAAAAGCAGAATTGGTATTATCGTTGGAACCGCTCACCAGAAAGCGATGAAACTTTGCACAAGCAAGAAGCATTGCATACTGCACAATAGGGTTGTACACGTTTTTTTCTATAAGAACAAAGCTTATAAGAACGTAAGGCTTCCAAACAACAGAATCCTAATTTAAAATTAAGAACATCGGGGCAAAACAGGAAGGCTTGCTCTCGGGATGAAAGTTCTAACAAAAAAAAGGGCAAATAGGGTCTATGACGTCATAAGAGATACGATCTGATCGGAGCATAAAATTTAGAGTGCTTTTCAAAATATCTAATTCATAGTACTTTTGTGATTTTCACTGTTAACATTTCAAACAAAGGGATAAAAATTGGAACTTCTTTTTTCAATCAGATAAGATGTTAGAAATTCTCGAAATTTCAGAAATACCGAAGGGAGCAAAAGTTTCCTTGCCAACTTTAGGTGGAGCGGGGTTAAATACAATGAAATCAGAAGTAGATCCTGAGGACGCCACTAAAAACTTCGTCTGGATTAAAACAATGCCTCAATTCTACCACCCGGATTTCTGGCTCCTTCCGGAAAACTTCCACCCCTGAATAAAGTCTGGACACTAGGCCGCTTCACTAATTGTGACTTTAACAGGGTACTACCCATCACGCAGCACCCCTAACTTCCCACTTGCTTCCCCCAAAAATCGCTCTGAATATAATTATCAAAGAAGAAATTGATTGATTCCTTAATTTGGGGATTTGGGAATATTTGGGAATTTTAACTACGCATGCATATTGGTAAGCAAAGAAGAGCTAGACTAGGAATAAATTGAAAAATTTTTGCACACGTGTGAGTCAAGATCAATGATACCTAGAGGCATCTATTGTCATTTGTAAAGGTCAATGTGCTAGAAATAATGTCAAAAGGGCAGGGCTGCTCTCCACCAGCCAGGATGGGGGGAGGGGGTTGCAACGCCTTCTAGAATCCCTAGTTGCATAGGCTTGGCAGCTGTCTTGCATGTATCCCAAATGGGGTCACCCAGAACCTTGATATATATTTTTGAAATCCCCCTGCACACTCAATGAAATGTATGGGAAATATTTTCCCGCACATGGCCAATTTGCAGACCTACTTTCGGACGTTTCAGGCAAATACCGGTACAAATTTGGATGCTCCAGGTTGTTTCCAAGAGAGCCGTTACGTGGAGTGATAGGCAGTGAGACAGAACCCCACGCAAAAAAACTGTTTAAGAAAGTTTCTTTAGTATCCCATACCAAAATAACAAGCAAACAAGCAAGGTGAAGCCAGAACATTGGCCATCTGATCTTTACCTGTGTTCCAATAGCATAGATATCAGAGGGTATATATGAGAAATCTTCAAGTCGTGTCTTTCCTTTGCCTTGGCAGCGAAACCAGTTCTGAATATCATCAGGAGCATTTGCATCGCCTATTTCAAAAGTAGATGTGCATATCTTACGTATAGAACTGACAGTCAATTAGAAAAACTACACTTTAAGCAATGGTTTGGTTAACAATAAAATATTCACAGGTGATAGAGCGCAACAAAACATAATGTACAAGTTTTATTTCGTAGCTTATGCTCGGGTGAATAGTTTTGGAGATATCAACTTTTGAAATCCAGCAGCTACCACCTCGCCACTAATTATGGAAGATGACACTGAGGTACAACTCAAATTATCTTAACTTTGATGCCAAAATACTACATCTAGTTCTTGCAGTGGATTGTCTCTACCATTTTAGTGCAAAGGCAGATAATATGTAAAAGATCCATCAGAGAAAAATATCAAGCTATAACGTGCTACTAAGGAAATGGCAATGCTTAGTAATAGACTCTGATGACATCATGTCACGATGGTAGCTGATGGACTGAGGGCCTGAATGTCTCCAGAGCTTTGAAGTAAAAAACTGCATGTAATGTTTTGTTCCACTCTGTCACCTATCGAAATTTCATTCTGGAACAAACCATTCTTTTTATGGCAGAGACAATTGCACAAAATACATAAAATGAATGAGTCTTCTCGTTTGTTTCCCATGTAGAAATCAGTGATCTATAACATTTCAATAATTATTTCCTCTGAAGCTGCTACAACAGACAGAGTCTCCCAAATGTCTCCACGTTGATTGAAATTTGATTGCACAGTTCAACAATGAAATACGATGGGTTTCTGTTAGCATGTTGTTATAGTACTTCTTAAATGTGGCCACGCAAAACTACTTCTATGCATATTCTACAAAAGAACATCAAATAAATGATCAGACACAAAACAGAACCGATTCTTCCACTTTGCAATAATGTGTGGCAGACACCAGCAGTCCTCTCAGTTGGTTCGTAACATAGTTAAACGATAGTCCGCTTTGTTCATACTCTGCAACAATAATGTGAGCACAATGTATAAGAGCTTACCCATATTCCATGTACCAATAAATATAGAAACTTGTGAGGAATTATCTTCCACACAATGAAGGTTTTTCATCTGCTGCAAAGCCTGACAGAAGAGCTCTCGTGCCTGGAAAAAAGAAGAATTCCATAACACCATTAAGACTCACCCGTCTGCAAACACACATGTGCTGTGAAACCAAAACATCTCGCTCCTTGTAAATAAACAGATGCAGCGGAGAGAACCTTGCCAAACCGCACTGCCTTCAATGACTTGCATGTAATCACTCAACATAGTGGTGAATTTCCCCTTTAAATAGTATCATTACCGAAATCGATTTCCTTAACAGTGACCAGCAGTACCAATTTCTCATGCAAAATTTACAAGCAGTAAAAGTTGCCACAAGAATTGTCAGTACAGGCAAGGATGTGGAAAGAACCATTCTTGTTACAGGAGAGGAGACTGTGAGCAGCAGGCGCAAATCATGGATCGCACACATGAATTTGGTTCAAAATAACAGGAGGTGGAAGCTTGGCTGATTAACAGCTTGACTGTAACATGGGTGTAGCTCACAATACCATGAAAAATCACAACATGCATTTGGTCAGAAACAAGCAGGAGAGAATTGCAAACTGCCCTACAGTAGAGGTGCCAACGAATAAAACAGTATCCAAAATAACTCGAAATTTACATATATAATTGATCATTAATCATTCATAGCAAAGTTAGTAAGTTTTTTAACTTGGGCCACAGGTTGGAGGAATAACATGAACACAGTAGATGACAGCACATGGGATCTCAATCTGTGCCGGCCTCTCTCCTTGAATATTTGGTGCAAACTTGTAAACGACCTTGTTTTGGTAGTGTAACTGATTCAACTTCCAAATCAGACAGTCCGACTGTAAGTCTGCTGAGCAATTAAGGAAATGAGCCACAGTGGCGTGTGGACAGCAATCCAAGCAATAATAGGAGTCTTTAATACAACAAGCAAAACACATGATACACAAATTTGATTAGATTTGGTAGATTTGCATATCACACTGCATATACTTGGAAAACCTCACAATCCCCTGATAAGAAGTAAACAAATTGGAGGCATTCTGACCTGATGATGAGACAACAACTCCGAAGAGACTGATAGTCACCCCTTAAAGGCAGAGTCTGAGATTCTAGTTTGGCAACACAGTTGGGTGATGGCATGATTTACTAAGATTACTTCATCCCCGACTTACGTTAGATAGCCACCTAGTGGGACATTGGCAAATAAATAGCATACCAGCAATGGGACAAAGACTTGAGCAAGTCTTCAGATGTATGCACCTCATAAAACATTTTGCTCTCTAGTACATTCGACATGGTCAGGCTCTTCACTCAAAAGGTAGTGGCAATAGGAAAGTTACCAACTAACACATACAATTTACTTAGTATCTGGGAGCTACACAGATTTACTAATAGGTACTGCATCGAAACCATACAAAATGATGCTAGGTCCTGGCCGCACCAAAATATGAATAACTCATGTAGACACTAATGATGTTTCACTAACGCTATTCATGTTGTTGAGATATACCAGTTTGACTATCTTCTGAATAAATATCTGTAAACCAGCGGGTGCACCAATACTTAAGTGTGATATCAAACATGATAAAATCTTTAATCTCACAAACTGACCCTAATTTGCACATTGTGGCTCGCATTAGCCGAAGTCACACCGATACGAGTGAAAGTGGGTACTAGAAAGGGCTATTCTCACATCTAAATTTACCCATCAGTGTGACCTAGCTGACTTTCATGGAAGCTGCACTCTTTTAAAGAGAAAAATGCAAGACCTCGCTTGAATGGTGCTGTCTAAAAATAGCTACCATATTTACAACTCGGTGTGGGCCAGCGATCCGTTTTTTTACTACTTATTAAAATTTTGCACGTCTAATTTGTCACACTGTCGTAAGACAAGTGACGAGCGACTAGCAGATTTGATTTCACTCGTCCCTTGGACGTGCGATTTCAGACGAGAGATGCGGGAAATTTTGCGTTTGATTTTGCACATCTAGCAGGGCCACACTGATGGGTGTTGCGAAGTTCGCATGTCGCTCCTTGCTCGTCACTCGTCGCTCGTCTCAGTATGACTTTGCCTATGTTACACACTGATTCTTGACCACACCCATTCATGAAAAAGTAGATCTTTTCGCAATTTTCATGCAGTTATCAGATATTCACAGAAATTCAGAAGTTAAGGGAGCTCGAAGGCGACTTTCCAGTACCTTTGAAGATATTCACGATACATGACTGTACAAAAAACTGGAATATATGTACCGGGCGCACTGACTAGTAATTTACTTCCCTATCTCTTTTGTCGCAGAAACAATACATGTGTAAACAACATATCACCATGTAAGAGATATTCAAGTTTTGAAATCTGGTGTGCCCGCGGCCCTGATACTAGAAAACCATTTAATGATTAGATTGCGAGCTTGTTTATTTCATCTCAATGAAAGTTCTGTTACAGCAATAATACATACTAAATTACAAAACTTACACGAAAACTTTCAAAGTTATAATTTTTTATGTTTTGGTTTTCTAACAGTATCCCCAACTTTGTCTTTGAATTCTTTCCCTTGACCAGCTGATGAACTGCAATGATAAGTGATGAAATAATGAATTATAATGCCAAAATTCGTATAAACAATACGCACAGACGTCAGAGAGCATCAATTCTGTGAATTAAACTGCAACATCCATCACCACAACACATACTTTTACACAATGTGTGAGAGAACTAGAGCAAAACATGCTCAGGCATTCACATGAGTACAGTTTTGAAATTGGAAAATACTCCTTGAAAGACATCTTCAAATAAATTTTTTCGTCTTCCTGTCAAAAATGTCTGGCACCTCACTGACCCAACAAGACAAAATTAAGGCATGAAGCCTGAATAAATATCATATGTCATTTGGTTTCAGGATGTTTGTTACTCCACCCAATGACTACAACTCTAGAAAAGAAGAAGCACAACATACGTAAGGTACAATAACCTTGTAGTTCTCTAAAGCCCAACGAGATCACACAACGGCAAAGGTTGTTAGATTGAAGCTGATTGCTTGGCAGCTATGTACCTAGCTAGTGTTTAACAAGACTTCCAGAACTAGCAAATATCCTACGTTCATTACTTTTTCTTGCAAGTTGCTCTCATGGCAACAGCAATAAGCACTTCTACGACAACTCACTACCACAGCAGTCAGTCATTATCCAAGAGCAGCCAAGTAAGCAAGTGATGTGCATTATATACGTTATGAAACACTTAGTTCGGTCTATCTGGAGATATCTTCGGTAAAGGCTAGCTTGCTTTCAAGCTATGAAGGAACGGGCTTTCTTGGTGTGCTATATGTAACATGCCATGAAAAATGGGCCAAGACTTGCCGAACCAAAGTAGCCGTAAAACCAAAGTAGCCGTAAATTGTGATTGGAATTCTTTGCTCCCAGTACAAAGTATGCCTTGTTTAGAAGAATTGCTTATGGAACGGGATAGCCCGTTAGTTTATACTTGGTAGACACAAGTCTTCTGTTAGGCAAACAAGCACGGAAGTTAACATAATGAAATTACTTGAACCCACTGATGAGCTTTGGTTGAAGTAGAGAAATGTGAGTGGCAGTTTGATGATTGATAGTATCGGGCATTAGGGAAACATGCTGGACAAAACTTATTTGAATATCAAACCGGTCAAATTTGTCCGTCAGAAAGTGGCAAGCACAGTATTTGCAGGCCTGTTTGATTGCGGTATTGTGCATCTACTGTATATTGGGCCCATAAAAATCACAAGAATTACACAACAACAATAGAAAAGCATCATAATTTTGGTGAATCAATA
The DNA here is from genome assembly GCA_027575255.1 of Scolionema suvaense. NCBI lineage: Eukaryota > Metazoa > Cnidaria > Hydrozoa > Limnomedusae > Olindiidae > Scolionema > Scolionema suvaense. The sequence continues at coordinate 3,526 of JAOBRC010216467.1, read as the reverse complement.
GTCAAGAGGAAACAGGAGACGCTATGCCAAACCCTTTTCTGCCAACCTCATCAAGTCGTAACCATCACCAAGCCAAATCTCCATACATGCAAAAAAAGAGAGGCATGAAGAAAGCTGAACTCTCAAACAGAAACATTCCTCTAGTTATTCCTGCCAAACATGTTTTTCACTAGCTCATCTGTGAATAAACTTCTGCAATAAGTGCAACTCCTAAAGCACAGGTTTTCCCATGGTAGCTCAGAGAAGAAAACAATCGAAAGTAGACAGCTTCACCTTTGAAAAGACATTGGCCACAAAGTGCCCGACTAAATTTGGTTCATAGGATTTCAACACTAATCCTTAGGCCTGCCTCACATCTTTGAAATTTGAAAGATTTCACAGCCAAGGGATCCTAAGATACAACTCATGATACAGAACAAGGTTTACTGAAGCACAATCTAGTTCCAAAAATATTGTAATCACTTTGCACGGCAGCAAGAATTCCTTTCTTCCAGAAGCGTATCTTGTGCACACCATCCAGGGTGGCCATGGTCCTGGGCATCCAACGTGATATACCAAAACAATGAAAACCAACAATTAACCTGAGTTGAAATACGTTCCAAAATTGTGAATTGAATAAAAAACAAGTCACATAATTGGACTACCGCAAACTTAATTGAGAATCTTTGTGGAAGAAAATAGGACATAAGCCATAAGATTAACACCACAAAAAATGGAAGGAAGCACGGAAGCACGGAAGAAACGACGGACAAACGGACAGACCTCAATTTATAGGACTCTTTCGCTAAATCGGGAGTCCAAAAAATGTAGTATATTAAGCCTACCTTGATCATAACGATAAGTTGTTCCAGTTTCAAAACCATCTGCCTTGTTCTTCAGGAATATAACTTTCCCTGGAAAACATACCAAACATGAAATGCTCAAACTTCAAATCAAATCAGTGACATCAGTAAAAGTAGTACAACAATATCCAAATCATGTTTTGTTGAGATGATCGCAACGAATCCAGTCTTTTCTAGTCACTTTCTTACGTAAGAAAGTAAATTTACAGAGAATTCAATTCTACAGAGGAGAATCTTTTCCACTTGAAAAATTTTCCACAAAAAATTACAAGACCGCTCCGATACATTACCCAGCAATGCAAAAAATTCCAAATTCTGATATATTTTTGAAACGCTTTTAGTCTGTACTAGCTAAAAAGCTCTTGATGATGAGAATATTTTTTGATATTTACAAGAGTAAGTGCACTTCGCTTTCTCGCATATACTGTGACCCTGATATATCTATTGCAGCTGGCAAGATTTTCCAAATGGAGTTCTAAAACTCAATTATTTTTCCCAAAAACCGAACATAAGTGCCAGAAAAAAAACACATAGGAACTTGATGGAATATTCAATGGTGGAAACGTTTTCCTGAAAAGTGATTTATTTTATGGTGATAGTGGCATCAAATTGGCTGACTTCTTAACTCAAGACTTTCTTTCTGAAATGTATCGAAGGCAGTCCCTATAAGAACAACATTGAGCAACATTTCCTTCTGGAACGTGAAACATCTGTCCAATGAAATAAACTATTTTCTCTCGGAGAAAGTGATTCTTTGAGCTCTGAAAGTTTGTAGTTCATCTGTTCTGCATCCTTGTATCTGCTTTGTCCTAGCTTTGTTAGTGGTGCAAGCACTTACACTACATAGAGGACTTTTACTACCAGGGTTGCTACTGCCTTTGAAGACCAAAATTCAAGGTCAATTCAAGGTTTTCGTTAATAATTTAGCCAGAATTCAAGGTTTTGGTGCATTTTTTCAAGGTTTTCACAAGCTATTAGAGAATACAGAAAACAATAATGTTCTCTCATTGTTGACTTTTGCAAAGGCATTATGCTTCGAAATGCATTGTAAAGAAGATAAATTTTACACAGTCATGTCATCATAATGCTCCCCAAAAGTGTTGTTTGCTACACAAAGCCGCCTCCTTCTTCCAAGCATCCAGCACGCATACTACTGAAACAGCAACATGAGATTCTTCTCTGCATTAATCTCCCCCTTTTCAGTACATTTCCTCCAAATTTGCTTTCTTCTTTTTTACACCTTTGACTTCCTGTAACTTGGCACTTCATTTCAAGAGGCAGCAACATTTTCCTTTCCGGACTTTAACTTATCAAGTTTGCTTCACTTTTGTGAAGAATGCCTGATATAAGGAATTCAGCAATCAAGCACTGGTTTAAATTTATCATAATATAAGCCATTGATTGCAACACTTATACTAAACTTCCATGTTGTTGTTGACAGTCAACTTGTGAACTGAAAATCAGCATTTAAAAAAGCTTCGATCATGCAACAAAATTAGGATAGCTATACATATAGATCAAAAATCAATTTGGTTGACGGAATGAAAGTCTTCTTGAATTGTACACTCACTGTCTACTTTCTGCTCATACAGGTAGGAGCTCAGTAAAACCCAGCGCTGAGTAAAATAGTAAGGCAATGAGCAGAAAGTGAATCTAAAGTTGGAGATTTTTACTTTGTCAACTGAATTCAACAATGTCAATCACTGCCGCAATTCAACTGAATGGATTACGAGCCACAACACAGTGTCAAGGATGCCATTCACACACAGTTATCATAGAGTAGCTCGTTCCACTCAGACGGATGATCAACCAACATCCACACAAACCTTTAAGGCTCTGAAATTGTCCATTGGTCAAGGTTAAGAATTCGAATCCAAATAGCGGTTAGCGAAAAATCCCTGAGGGCTAAAACGGGAAGAGGTTCATCAAAACCTCACACTGAGTGACAGTGAAGCCATGAACAAAAAGCCAATCAACAATACCAAAACCGGTCAGTCTCAGACCAAACACATCTCCCCAAAAAAGCATCTAGCTTATTCTTCCTAGGCTCATAAGCATAAAACACTGCACTGTACTTCACTCTGATAAAAGTCATACTCAAATTGTACGTCATCAGCAGTTTTAGAGTTTAAAAAATGTTTGTCAGCTTTTCAAATTGTAGACAGGTGGTATTGCCAGGCTGCACCATCTTTCATAGATCAAGAATTAAAAACAAAGAGTAAAAAATAAGTGCAGAGGTCATACAGCAGGAAATATTTGGAGCCGTAATGTACAGATTAGCGAAAGAACAATTTGAGAAGCACCAGAACCCAGCTTCATGAAGAGCCCTGTATAATGAAGCCTCATATTCAGGGGGAAAGGAGTAACAAAGAAGTTGCTGAAACTTGACTTTGCAGTCTACATGTAGTTTCAACTAGGAGTAGACATTCCTATATGATGGATCCAAGATATCATCAACGTCCTTTACAGGAAACTAGAAATGACTAGTGAAGAGGAATCCCTGGAGGGCAGCACTAGCGGCACTGCCAGTATCCTTAAGTTAAATTTACACCCAGGAACGCTATGAAGTTCTCAAAGGGAAATGTTGTATTTGTATGTAATGCTTGCGTGAGCTGCTCTTCTATCTTATATCTACTTTGCTTTTCTACAGTATGTCTACTATGCTAGGTTTATGTTGAGTTGGA
>JAOBRC010216466.1:0-22705 GCA_027575255.1 Scolionema suvaense | reverse complement strand
CATGAAATTTTGACAACTACCAACTGTGCATAGAAAATGCTGGATTTCCTCTCAGTTTGATTTTTTCTTTCAAACGTTAACTGAGTGACATCAAGCATTACTCTGGATCTAATGCTGAAGCATTCTCTTTTTTGGGTCTCATTCAAAGTAGATTCACTTTGGTGCTGTATTCCTTTGTAAGAGGGAATGACACTTCAGATTACTCCATGGTCTTTCCTTGTGCATTGATGAACGGAACTAGTTAAGCTGTAATTTTTGTTTGTGTCTAAGATTTTTCACATCTATGATAAGATGTCTAAACAAATGGTAGTTTTAGGGGACTACGAAGAAAAACAAAATCATGAAAATGGCCTAGAAAATATGCAGGAATAGAATCCAGTGGCTGTTACAGTAGTTTAGAAGGTTTTTGAGGCAAAATTACGCTCACTACTATGATTGTAATACACTACTTTACAGCATTGCAGTGTGGCATGTGTTTAGATGACTCTGACTCTCTATTGAGGTTCCCGTGATAACAGCCAGTTTTTGTTTGTCTAGCTTTTGTTGGTAGCACTCACTGAGTTAGACTGAGTAGGGTGATAATGGCTGGACGTGGGCAACGCTAGTTTGATCATCCTTATTGTGCTCGCAGTGCATCTATGATTTTTATCTGAAATGCCCAATGCTTCTTATTTTATTTAACGAAAGTAGCCACCAGAATTGGTCCTAACCATTTATGTGTCGTATGATTCTCTGAAAAGAATTTAGTAAAATAAAATTTAAAGATCTTAAAGGGGTGGAAGTACTTCATAGAGGGTGTGTTTATGATATTTTTTGTGCAAACGTCTTGAATTTTTTTTAAAGAATGCATTGGTTGTTTCGAGTGTCTGTTTCAATGAAAGAAATTTTGTCCCGGGAAGATGTCCTCATGGGGGGCGTTTTTTAGAGGCAATGTATATTAGAGGGCGCCTTGAAAAGAAGAGAGCATTTATTTGACGATTTACGTTAGGTGTCCTGATAGTCAATGCCCAGTTCACTTTTCTGTCAACTTTTTATTTAAAAGCACGTGCACTTTTAACACGGTGCAAACTGTAGAGTAAGCGGATTCGAGAAATCTGGAGGGTTTGTTTCTCTTCAACAATAATGCATATGAAGATGATAACTACGATACAGACATTGCACCTTACCTAAGTAGCACTTCACATACAGTATGGAGGCTTCACGGTTTAATTCATTGAGTACAGAAATTGCTCTCGGTATGACATAAATCTTTCTGCAATCCACACTCGTTGTAAAATTATTCTCAACAGTGACAAAAGGAATATATTCACTGCACTGAGTGAGAAACATAATGGCTTGCTGAAGTGATTAGTTCCATCGGCCGCAGAGCGTAATTTAAAGTGGGGGGGGGGGCCAGGTCATAGTTTGGATGCTTTTTGGTAACATTCCTTTGTAGTTATAATAGTAAAAAATTTTACTTTGCAAAAAAGTGGGGGGGCATGGCCCCCGGCCCCCCCCTCCCCCCGTCTCCGCGGCCCATGTGATCCCACGATGACAGAGTATTTAAGTCTATCGCAAGCCGCTCACAGCAGCATTTGATACTCTCTCCATCCGACTCTCTAAAGATGCCTCTTGCATCCCGTTGACTGCCGTTGAGCGACTTTAAATGACATAATCTGCAATCAGAGGAATGGATTGACCGACTAGTGGCTACTTCGAGCCTGCTTAAATGATTTTTATGCTGAATGAGAACACTTGAGTACAAGGTACATTCAAAGGCGCGAGAGGTATATGAGTGTTGTGGCTAGGAATGCTACAGAAATTATATCTGCCTGGATTGAGGAACATGCAAGTGATGAAATAGGAGAACTTTATTGCAAGAAAATTTGTGGCATGAAAATTATGCGTTCCGCAGTTGAGTTAAACCGCGAAATTAAAATGCAGTAAAAAACGTATTTCCAACTCAATCACGAAATTAAAATGCAACAAAAAATTGTTCTTAGGGCCAAGCATTAAATTAAAATGCACCAGAAATCTGGGTTTTTTGGCAAAAAAAGCTGAATTAAAATAAAAAGTTTGGGTTTGAACAGTACAACTATTTCGTTGTTTATATTTAGTCAAAAACAAGTGAAAAAGTACACCATTTTGGAATAAGCAAGGTTTTCATTTTCTACTTAAACCACGAAATTAACATGCAGCAAAATTTGTAATTTTTGCCTACACTGCAAAATTAAAATGCTGCAAAATTGCCAATTTTGCCTGAACCGCGAAATTAAAATGCTGTGAAATGTAATGTTGACCAGACAAACTGTGAAATTAACAAGACCGCCAATTTTCCATGCTGCAAAAATTTTTCATGCAATAAAGTAATTAAGAAGCAGAGATTGATTTTTGACAAGATTTACACATCCTACAGTTTCTGATGATGAAAAAAATCAGCATTTACCTGATCCTTAATCAGCTTTGCAAAATGAGCAAAATCCAAATATGTGGTGGGCAATGTGTTGCAGTTCTGTGGTCTATACCATAATAGTCAGGCTTTTTGTTCTATAAAGTATGTTTTAAGTGTCAGACGAATACATAGAACAGATAGAAGCCAGATACAAACAGACCCAACCTGTGGTATACATGCACTGGAAACCTGAACCAAAGTTTTCTTGAAAATATGCTCTTCATTTGACCTTACTATATTAACTTATTTCATATGAAGGAAAGCTTCTGATCTGTTCATCTTGATTTTGTAAGCACAGGCATGCAATATTGTAATAATTTTATTAGGATGGAAGGGAAGTATGTTTTTTTTTCCAATAACATTATGTCATTTTATACAAAATTTAGAATTTATTGGAATAGAAACTCACATGAGAGTCTGCTGAGATTCACGACAAACAATTAGCTACTTTTTTTGGTTTTATCATAAAGATAATTATCTCAGCTTTCTTTTGGTATCTAATATGTATGTTTTCGGATGTTGCATGGGTATCTAATTATTGATTTACAATTGCACTAGTCACCAAATATATAGCATGAAAATTACGTGTGTGTCTTTTTACATAAAAGGCTGCCTAACGAAAGAGTAAATATATAACCATGTAACTTCGATCGCATGCAACATCATCACACAGCTAATATTCCACTTCAAGCTGCCAGTGCAAGCCTGTTTCTGGTATGAAACAAACATAATGTAGATTCATTTCATTCATTGAGGAGGAAATGTAACTTTCCCTAAGATTTCCACCGACTGGTGTTTTTGGAGGGTGGCATACTGATCATGTTCTGTTCTTATTTAAGCACGTTTCTTGTTGTAATCTTATTATCCATGAGGCAATCCTGAACATACAAAAAGTCTTCTGAGAGCGGGAGTGGAAGTTTCGGGTACAATGCGAAGAGTTATGTACAAAAATCAAGCTTTTCTTTTTAATAAGGCCATGCACTAGGTCAACTGATAAACACTTTCTTTCAGGAAAAATTTACATAGGAATTTCCAGATGCATACAAATGAAAGGTAGGTTTCGCATTTGCTCAGGTTCCTACCTACTCTCCTTTTACGCATCAGACACAAGAAACCATGATGTGAAAGTTAAGTTTCAACGGAATTGCTTACTTAGTGCATTAAGATTTTGGTCATTTAGCAAAGCTGACAAAGGATCACGTAATGGCTGATTTTCTTTATCATCAGGGTGCATAAATCTTCTCAAAACTCAACCTCAATTTCTGGGTTACACTCAAAATAGCCACCAATCATCCTATCAAATCCTCACATTGCAAATTTGAAAGTTGGTCAGCAGCAACTAATGGTGCAAAGGATATTTTTGCATAGGCAGAAGGAGAGGCCGATGTGATCGACTTTAGTCTTTTCACTGAGTACCAAAAGCGGCTGTGAGCGGCTTGCAGTAGTTAACAATTTAAGACAGTCAGTGTTGACATGTGCAAAGATTGAGCTTAGCCTTCACAACATGTTATTGCTTCCCATGTGTTATAAATAGTGCCTTGCAGAATAAATGGATTGCCTTATCACAAGTCTTCTAAATGCATGTCGTGAGGTAGAAAAAAAGTCAGTTCATAACAACATGTAATGCACCTGTAATGCACGTTGCAACTAAAGGAGTTAAGGCAGTTGGCATTGAGTCTTAAGACAAGAAAACATGCCAGGCAATCTTAGTTGTAAACTATGAGATAACTTTGTCATTCATGTTAACCAAGCTTACAGAAAATCCTCAATTAAGCCCTGTGGCGCTTATTCAAAACTCTACTTTTTGTGGTGCCTAATCGAGTGTACCGCTTCTCCGAGGGCAGCGCTTATTATTCAACGAGAAAAGGTTTCAGACATATCAATATATGTGTTTCTTAAAAAGGTTAGCATTTTTTCTACAAATATAGTAATTCAAAATACCTTTTGCTAAGAAAAATGGCCAAGTAATGGTCTGGAACAAAATATTATGAGTTAGTTATTTCCATCCAGGATTTACGGTAAATAGAGTTTGAACTTAAGACTACTTTGCCAATTGTGTCTGGACATACTAAATATAATACATGTAACACTCCACTCAAAGGTGCTGTTCATTTCTTGCTTGGCTTTGCAGCATGCTAAGCTGCTCAAAACAGTGTAGAACGTTTTAGATATGCCAAAGAGGATTTTACCCGATGCTGATATCAGTGACATCGTACTAGGCCCTTCAAACACAAATGCAACAATTGAGTTCATACACGATACTAGCCATCTTTAAACACACATTTTAACCCTATTTATGTACCTCCCCCTCTGGAATTTTTCGATAACTTTTGAACGGCTATATCTATGCGTCTACATCTTGGTAGGTTTTATTAATATTGAGTCCAAATTGGAGCTCATTTAGAATGGCGGTTCAAAAGTAATTAAAATTTTCTTGGAGTAGTCTGACACAGCTCCATTGTATTCAACATTGGCATTTTGAGCAGGCTCATGTAGCACAGAGATAGTAGGCTTCCGTTTCGATCGATTTGAAGCAAACCGCAGTGAATCCAGGGGGTGTTTTTTGGAAAGTTGAATGCCTAAGGATTGCCCATGCAAAATTTCATATCATTTGGGCTTCTGGATCGGGAGATAGGTGGGGAGGTAAATATACCTCTCCCCGTAAATGGGGGTTAGCCAATACTCCACCCCTTAAGTAGGGTTAAAAGCTTTTTTGTTTCTCTTGTGCGAATGCATTTCATAGATACTTGCAATCTGATACCAGATACACACTGTGCATGGGTTAAAGCTTTTACTGATGTTTGTCTGTTTTTCATTTTGAGTCGTCTTTCAAGTTTTAGTTAGTGAGCTTACAAGAACAAAAGCAATGCTAGTAAAGAACACAGCGCCTCTTAATTCATCAGGAGTTAAGTGGGAGGTGTGCAATCAAGCAAGGGAGCGAAATAAGGGGCTTTGAAGGCAGTCTGCAGCTAATATGTTTTGAGGCCGCTATTAGCACAGCTGCAGTACAATGATCAGTTTCTGCCAGACATCCCTTTTTATGTGATACAAAGGTTAGTGCTTTTAACCTTAGCGTAGAAAGCTAGATGAAAATACAGCTGCTTATACAAAATCTGTTTACAAAAATCTGAAACAAACAGAGATATATATTTCTATATAACCTGCGTCTGATTCGTTTAGCAAGAGTCTGAGAGGAGTATATTCAGAAGTTAATCGGCTATAAAATGCAAATCTTTCAGCTAACAATTCTTGTACTACTGACGAAGGAATGTCATGGGCAAAAGTCAAATGATGTGAAGGCAACCGTAAGAAAACAGTTGCTCTTTTCTTGTTGTATAGCACTGTTTAGAAATTGCCGATATGTGGTGCTTGTATTTCGCAAATTTTGATAAGTCAACTAGCATCCTATGGTTTTATGTCGCCACTCTTGGTGTCAGCTATTCTGGGTATAAATCTTCACTTTTCTACTCGAAACAACAAACCCATGCAGAGGTAAAGAGCTTGCTTCCCCAAACCACCTACACAAGGCAATGTAGATTACAAACACATTCAAACCAGAAAACTGCAAGTGCTAGTGCAACCTGCCTGTTATGCAACCTCTCGCTGTGACCTTGTACAGAGCCAACTTACACAGAATACAGTTTTCATATTATATACTTCGGGAATGTTTCTCTGTTACTTCCACCATTTTCAACAGAAACATAAGATGAAACACTTGCACTAATATAGGTGATGCAGGCTTCTCACTGAGACACGTGTGCACACACTGACATGCAGGTAAACTGTTGTCAATAGCGCTATTCTTCACCAGGCATCACGCCGGCAAATTCCTCGTACAACAGAAAATCGCGCAGGTGAAAGTATTATTCACTAATAAAATAGCTAGTCTTTCTTGTAAACCTCACTTTCTCACTAGCCAGACAGCTTGATATTCCTTGCTGATCTAGACCAGTGGATGAACAGTTGGATGCCTTGAAGCAGAACGGTTGTACTCTGGTAAGCAGTGTCAGGTTCATTCTTTCTTTGGTTGAAAGTGCATAGGCATTCTTCAGAATGAGTCCAGAATAGCAAGTAAAGTTGTTGAAGCTTTTCCCGGAATTCGCTTGAAGTTGTGAAAGACAAACAGCAGGCAACCATAGAGTTACTTATTAGGAAGCTAATGGCCGATTAACTGCAAAGATGAATTTCCATGAAATCCTGTATGCCTGGGCATTTATTCAATCAGTGCAAGTGGAATAATCTGAATAGCATTGAACATGAAGTCATTTTCCTTCCATTGGAATCGTCATGATCATTTTTACAAGTGCTGATTAGGAAGCACTTGTCTGACTGTATTTGGAATTCCCACATGAATCATTTATCTTGAAATGTATGTTCATGGTTTCATCTTTTTTCCCTGGCATACTGAGACCAGATGAAGATCGCATTTAGATCAGTTTTATAGTGTTCCTATTCTAACATTTACGTCAGAAATTTTAGCTTTGAACTTGCTAGAAAAAGTGGTATCATTGTTTTGACATCGCCAAAGTCTGATAGTCTGTAAGAAGTTGTTTTCATCAATGCATCACAATTTTCGCAACTTGGGCTGAGTCAGTATGGCAAAATAGCTAAAAACAGACATTGGAAATTGCGAAGCAGGAATTCGAACCCTGAAAATCGTCCTTCCACTCGCAAATGCACATCCATTCCTGCCAAGCAACTTTCCAAAATATCCGAACAGGTTAATGCCCATAGCCTCCTTCTCATCCAGATGCCCCTTCACAGTTTCAAATGAAATCGATATTAAGAAAATCCTCTATTCATGAACTGCAGTTACACAGTTGGGACTGTGTTCAACCTGGTCAAAAATAGCTGGCCAGCCTGCTAGCACTCAGAATCTTAAATATTTTGGCTAGTCTGCTACCACACAACAAATAGTACCTTTCACGGCAAATTCCGGAAACTTTCATTCCCCAATTCAAATCTTTGACTAATCAATTCTTATAAAATTGGTAATTCAAAGATTTGAAATGGCTTCCTATGAAAACAATTCAAAAGCCAGCAATGTATTTCCTAGGTGAGTGACATTATAGCAGAGCAAATCGCCTAAAGATTTCGGATAACATTTTTTCCCAAAATCTGTCAGAGATGGTCCCTTCAAGTTTCAAATTTCATAAGAACCAGGAACTTCGAAAACGCGAACTAAAATGAACAATAGGGCTAAAGAAACATTGTCTGATGACACTCTTTCCATTCATCACCATCATCATCACCACCAATTTGTTTTAAGCTGGTTAACATTTGAACCATAGGTTCTCAGCCACGGCTAACAAAAAGTAAAACTAACCAGGCAGGTGTATACTGCTAAATTCAGCCTTATACCAAGACATATATATATAACAATAGCATAGCTTTATATATAACAATAGCACAGCTTTAATGCACAGTTTTTGTGAGAGCGTTATCAGTTTCCAGACTACAATTTTATGTTGTTAACCTACTCTAGTTTTAAAGAGACAGGATCCAACAGAACTGCTGAAATTAAAACTTTTGAGATTATGCAAATTATCAGTACTGCCACCGGGACTCTATCTAATTTCGGCCATAGGCACTACCAAACAAATAAAATCTTCATCTTGATGCTCAATTCTTGAATGTGATTATCCACCCCAAAATTGAAATCCCAGTTCAACCTTCATAGTTCCAATTTGCCAGACAGAATGAATATTGTATGAAGGTTGGGTTAAAAAAGTATGCAACTTATATAGTGGTTGTTTGTACGGTGAATGAAACAAATTTCGCTTCAAGTACACCATTTATTTTCATAAGCCTCACAGATACTGCCCCTTCAGGGTAGGAAATGCTCTAATATTCTTTCAAGCCTTATGATCTGACAAAACCGTTCTAGCAGAAAATAAAAGATAGCACATTTAGATGGAAGTAAAACAGTGTCTCATGCTTCCGAAATATTTCCTTACTATTTACAAAGCTCATGGAAACATGGTCCGATTTTTCAAACTTTTCTTCGAAAGTATTGATTTCAAAACTTCTAGCCAGTTTATAAGCAGGGAATTTTACAAACTGCCCTTTCAATTGGGAGAGTGCAATTGCGAACTCCCCAGATATAATTTTTGCTGCTGATTTTCTGACATCAAGCATCAGTGACAAAGTTTCAAACGAATCACCTTTTGCGGAAGTTCGATACCAGTAGGCGCTCTCATGTTTGTCATTTGCTTTCTAAGGTCTGGAGGTTGCATGACATCAAAAACGTATTCCCTGTTCATTTTGAAATGCATTGGTTATCGATTGTGCGTATCATGTGATGCTGAAATGGTTTCAAAAGATTGCTGGCATCTGTCACACGCCCAAAACTTACACTACGTCTTCTCGTCTATTGACCGCCTATTTGTCAATCGACCATATCTAGGAGGCTTAAGAAACGTTATGTCTTGCCTTAGACATACGCAAGCTTATCCTTGCAGTTGAAGAAAACCCCAAAATCAATCTCCCAGATCAGTGAAGCTACGAGATAGCAACAGTTAAGCACAAAACAATCATGTCTCTCGTAAATCCATGATCGATGATCAGCTGGAAAACCCTGCAAACAATCACTAAGCATGAAATAGCAGTGTACTAGGGTTCTGCAAGAAACGTTCAGGGGTAAAATCTGAAAAAGCAATGATTTCTTAAACTTCGTGCTTTCCAAGGAACTACTTCTCTATAGTAATCACCCCTAAAACATCATTTAAAGGAAGGGTAACGTCAAAAATGAGATTTTGGTTGGCGACAGAGCACATCAAAACATGACAGTTGGTTGTTTTTTCATGACAAAAGCTTGAATAGTTTTGGAGATACTGAGCCTCAAAGCTTAGTAGCTATCATCTTGATTTTGATGATGTCATCGGTGTACAGTAGCTAAGCATTACCACCTCCTTAGCAACTCATAACCTATTCTTAGGGTATATATTTTCTCAAACAGATCTTTGACATATTATCCAGCTTTGAGAAAAACCGAAAGAAAAAATGCTCAAAAGCTATTCAATAGTGAGTATTTTGGAAGTTTGGATAATTTGAGTGGTACACAAATGACATCATGCATAATTAAAGGCAAGATGGTAGCTACTGAACTTTGACGCTTGATATCTCTATAACTACGCAAGCTTTTGCTGTGAAATAAAAACTAAACATCATGTTTTGCTGTGCTCTAGCTAGTAAGGTATCCACTACCAAAAATTTCATATATGACGTTACCCTTCCTTTAAATGCCTGCAATTTTTAGTTGATTTAAAGGAACTCCGTATTCATTTGTTAAGTGCTGTTTAAATGTTTCTTGAAGCCATTTCCAAGTAACTTTTCTATAATTTAGCGCATATTAGTTATCTGGAGCCCAGATATCTGTTTCATAAGTTTCATATCTGTTCGTTCTGACCTCCGACGCTCGCCGCCATTGCTCCTTCTCAGCAGAATTCCTCTGACGAAACAGAATCTGCCAATGTGTTGATTGCACGTCAATCATTGGCCGTGAAAAATGGCATGTGATAACAACCAAATAAATCACGGGGGTCGCACGTGCAGTCCAGTAATGCTAACTTCTATTTAGTGCCGCAATGTTAGTTTCTTAGTTTTGCTTTCTGCTTCCAAGGATTATATATAAATTAAATGACGTTTGCAGCTCCAATTAAGTTATTTCAATTATTTGAATGTCATTGAGGTATTTTTAAGCCGTAAGCTCTGTAAAGCACAACCCCTGGAATTTTGATACAACATGTGGTGGAAATCATGCCGATCTGAGCTCTGCAAGCGCAGCACTTGATCACAAACACAGCAGCTGTCGTTCGGCTGCAGTCTGTATGTGTGGCTGCAAAACTACGTCTTTTTTTAATTTTTATTGATGGTAATTTGGATTACGGGGTATAAATATTGGAATAAGAAGTAGTGCTGCATATTCTCCAGCTGGATACTGAAATTTCATGGAAAATGCGGTGTGCAACGCTCGATGCAAGTGCAGCAGACATTTCACCTTATCATTCTCTTGGAAAAATTTTTTTGACGAAACCTATTGCTGGACTGGAGATATTCGATGGAAAGTAGTACGTTTCATTCCGCTTTAAAACCTTGATAAAAAAAGCTCGAGACTATTGGGATTCTTGAAATGAGCTAGCTACCTACATTGTTCATCGGCCTTCTTTGTCTGGATGTGGTGTTTCTATTCAGGGAGCTGCTGCTGCGTACAAATGCATCTGCTCTCAACTTTTGTGCATGATGACGAGTAGATAACACGAAGAGCATCATGAGAAACACAACCTGAAGTTGAAGGTTTGCGATGGGAGATCAATTCTCCGGAAGATGGTAAACATCCTCACCCTTTTACAGGGTAATGAGAATCTGTTGATGGCGGGACAGACAAAGGAACCAAACAAGAAACCACAAACGCGAAATGCAAACTAGAGTTCCCCCACACCTGGAGGGCACAGCAGATGGCACAACAATGGAGAACTGTGAACTAAGGACAACAAGTCACCTTGCAACGTATCGGAGGTGACCATCTGGGCGCCAGCACTTGAGACTCTGGCTGTGGCTTTAAACATAAGTTTTACGGGCCCAACACTCACCCCTATCCAAATGGTCAGAAACCGATGCTAGATAATGCAGCCTATGCAGGGCAACCGGTTACCCCACAGAAACACACACAAACTCCCTCACCCCCTCCCCCATCCCTTAAGAAAAAGAAGAATGAAAAAATTCACATACAAAATAAAAGATAACAAATACAAAAACAACAACAAAAAAAATTGGCCACACAAAAAATTTTACCAAAACTCCCTAATTAAATTAAAAAAAATAACTAATAATTCAGCTCTTTACAATTAAATGAGGGTAACAACAATGAACGTTAAAACACCCTGCAAAGTCGAATTAGTCGTCACGTACATAGAATAGCAGATACGAGCTACCATTCTTAAGGTCAGAGACATTGGCTTTGACGCCAGCGTCATTGGACAGTAGCCAACTTCCGACCTTCTGACAGTTAACAAAGGCCCAGTAATGGCCCCCCTACTGTACAGACCCTAAGTCGGAAAGTTCTTGAGAAGGCAACACTATCATTGACAGATACTGGCACCTGAATAGTTGGTGAACCTGAGGTCAAGATAGAAACAGGCTTTGTTTCTCTGACGATTCTACCCTCCCGGACGGCATACCTTTTCAGATGGAGAATAAGAAACTGGTTGGCTGCAACAATTGTGGTATCCTTGGTGCTAGGTCGTAAACACTTACAGAAGGGGCAAAACCATGCGTTGGAGCCTGACAGTGCCTCAGGCTGCAAGAAGAGGTGCAGCGAAGACGTGACGCTATCTTCATCTGAAGTTGAGATAATGTCACACTTCTCCTCAGACGAGGAACATGATGAGCAAGTGTCACATATGTCTTATCTGTTCACTAAAATGAAAGGTATGAGTTGTCCATCTTGGTTTCTTTTGGGGTTGTACTTGGTATCCTCCTTTGATCAGATAGGGGCTGTGTCCTGTCGAGGGATATTAATTCGTCTATCAGGCCTGTCTAGTTTTTTTTTAAAAAAATAATCAAAACGCACTCATGGCTTGATTTTTAAATGCAACAATTTCTGCAATAGAAAACATGCTGTTCCGCCTACACTGTTATGTGGCTCTACATTTCATCAGTCCATGTTACTGTGTCTGCATCTGAAGGTATGAGCCCGAAAGGTTTCTCCCGACCCAGTCTCCGCACTGACCGGAACTAGACGCAACTACGATACTGGGCGTCTGAAACGGGCTTCTCTGGTTTAGAAAATGGCGGCGACCGTGGGACTCCCTTAGAGACCTGCATTTTCTATATTATAGTGAGACAGCCAAAATTATTTTGCTTTTCACATTGTATGATGTATTAGCTATCATATGAGCTCAACTTGTCAGATGGGTACGGAGTTCCTTTAATAAGTTGCTCCAAAGGTAAAACAGTTGGCCTATTAGGGCTTTTTACTAATATAATAATAAAAAAAGGTCTAACATTTAGCTTATTACTCCCTCTTCTATAAGAACTAGTAAATTCGAGCTGAGGCTCGTTCTTCCTATTGTCAATTTTCAGCCTCATTTGTTCTTACGTTTTCTTGCGTCACAGACAACACAGGTCTGCCATCTCTTACACAGAACCTCTTTCTGAATTAAGCAAATGATCTACCAAAGCATCATAATGTTGAAATGCTCCAAAGCAGGAGATGCAGAGCAGTTTTCATCCTGTCGTTAGTCTGATTCAAGTCTTGTACAAACATAGGCACTATCTGCAGGTCGTTAGCCAGACAGAGAACTTGTGGTAGTGCAATTAGTAAAATAAATGACCACCAGACGTTCAAACATTCTTTTGACTGCTTGCATGTTGTTCGATATAACTGGGTAATAAGCAAGTAAAAGTGGTGCGGTGCAGCAAGGAACACAAGCAAACATGAAACACCACCTGCCGGCAAACATAGGGTAATCATACCAATGCAACATCAATTGACATCATCTGAAGCGTCTTAACAACTATTTCACCATGATCGGACACATTAGTAAACATCTAGTAACGGTTCTGAGGCCATCTTGTGTGATATACACACTACAAAAACAATCTCATTAGCTTGGCAGAGGCAGATTACTGTGTGTGACTATTAGAGATTACATTGGCTATGGAAACCATGGTAGAAGTTGTTTAATGAAAGTAACTTGATTTGAAAATAAGCATGGTTGCTGTGAAAGCACAAACCATGGTAGCAAGCTTGACTGTGGTCATAGAATGCTTCAGCAAGTTTGCAAAGACCGTCGGAGGCCTGGTTTGGGGTTCCAGAACATAGAGCATCCTCCTTACAGCAATTGAAAGTTCATTGCACAGGCCAGCAGCTAAGAGATGATCTATGTGTGCAACTAGTAGCACAGGCACAGAAAATGCTTGTGGATGAACCAGCAAGTAGAGGAGTTACCAAAACATGCCCCATTCTACAACAAAAAAGGGTTCGAATATCGGACGCTGCCCTTGTTAAGCGTCGGCAAAAAGTGCCCTTTTTGACTGATATTTGCGTAAAATCACAGATTTTGGAGGGAAATTTGATAGTGCCCTTTTTTACCAATTCCGGACCCTGCCCTTAAATTCTAGAATAGGCTCTGAAGCATGCATTCCATGGCAAAATCTTTTCTAAATATAATCATGGTATAATTCAACCATAAAAATGTATCTGCGTCGCTTGCACCCCAGCTGCGTTCAATGCACCAAAGATGCAGGACTCACAATGCTTGCCTTTTAAGCATGTGTTGATGCTACTTGTAAACTTAATCTTGTAAGCAAAAACGGCTCAAAGTGTCTGGATAAAAGCCTGGCCACTGATACAGAGGTGTGGAAAAAATCTTAAGTTACTTAGTGGTAATCACCTAATATACAGTGAAGGAGGTTGCAAATAACTAAATATGACAAAAGCTTACAACACTTATTTAAAGAATAGAATCACAGTATCTAAAAAGTAGAAATGTGGAGAAAAAGCAAGAAGGCAATAAAAGTAAATTGACACCCATCATTAAAATTGACCAAAACTCATAAAAATTATCAAGACGACACTACATAAAATGCTGAACTTTGAGATTTAGATGACAATACAGTACATCTAAACAGGCAATGCATGCAAAGAAAATGAGTAATAAGAAAATATGAAAAAAGAAATGTAGGGAGACAAACGATCCACACCTTATCGGCAGTGCTTTCAAGGGGTTAATAAGTGAACATATCATAGCAGTCTCTCTCTTGGATGCTGCACCATCTTAAACCAACAAATTGCCTTTGCAGTATGCTTTCAAATACAATAAAAATTTAGTGTGCCGCAATTTCTTACCAAATTTGCTATATACCAACATTTAGACAACACGCTCTTCAGGGGTCAATAAGTCCAGTTGTTGGTCATATGTCTAGTTTAGTCTGGATGCTACACTTCATGTCTACGCCAGTTAGTGTAGCAGCAATGAAAAATGTAGGTCTCTATCAGATAACAAGCAAATTTATATTCTCTGTGATAGAGCCTAGTTTCTATCCTGATACCCTTATTAGAGGGAACAATGTGTTCCATACTTTGTGTTTGTTGCTTTTAAGCTAGGTGTGGGAATGTGAGGTGTGCATGGATGTGTTTGTGCACTACTGCCCACCCTAAAATGATAGCACAGTATAAACTCGTAGACCACTTGTATTTAGCTTCATTGTATCACTCTTCAAACTTAATATGCGCTGAAGTTGCACATGAGAGGGATATCAACTGGTTCTTGTTCTGGAATACATGTTTTACTTCCAACAGATTAAAAGCAGCCAAAAACTAAGCAACACTTATCTGCGTACTTTTGAAATTTTAGCCACTAACCCTCAACACATGCAAAGGACGTGACGGCCGCGATGGTTTACCTGGAATTCCTGGATATCCAGGAACACCAGGACAAGATGGAAAACATGGTCAAGATGGCCGCGATGGGCTCAATGGTAAAGATGGCAAAGATTGCACATCTGTATGTCCTAAGGGACCTATGGTGAGTCTTTTCGCAAATTTCAGATTTATTTGACAGCAAAAGAGCACGTTTGAGAAACAATACCATGTAGCCCTAGTAAGCTGGAATATGCCATGCAAAATTTTTCCAGCAAGTCAGTCTCCATTAGTATACACTTCTTTTGCTGGTGCTGTCTTTCATAGTATCTTGGGGATGTTTTAATGTTCGCACTCACGACAGAATTGACATTTTCGGAATCTGGTAAGAAATATGACGTGCGCTGAAAAATACTGGCATCAGCTAAATTGAATTATTTTGCTAAAAGAGAAAAGTTATGGAAGTGTTTTACATCATGACCTACAAGCCCAGTATGAATGATCAAGTGGAATTAGGAAGCTTGACTTTGTCCAGGAATGAAATTACACACATCTTCAGTTTCGAGAAGTCTCATGGGGTTTACTATTTAATATTTTTATAATCTGATCTCACTTTTTGCATAGCATTTTAATGTCGCTGAGAGTGTTTTATGAGCTGAGCAATCATTTAATAGGTTTGAAGAGCTTATACTTTATAGCCACTTAAAGGAATACAATGGTCAAAAATGAAATTTACATGGTTGAAAGTCCTTCCAAATTCAGGAACTTAGGTCTTTTTTTCATGTGAAAATCTACTCTCGTTCATGAGATACAGGCCTTTAAAGTTGAAAAGTTTCCGCCATCTTTATTAGATGCAGTAATTATGCATGACGTAGGTTATGACCCATGAAATTAGTGAATACTTGTGATTGAATTGTACCTGATATAAAGACAGGTGAACATGCTTTATTGCACTATTTTTGTCAGCCATTGTATGATGTTCAGTACACCAACTCCAGAATTTTTTCACCTGTTAGGTTACTATGGCTAGCAGTATCCCTAGTGATGGTCATAAGTGATGTCAAAGCTTAGTGTGAATCAAGTAGTGAAGGGTGCATAAATTATCCAAACTTTGAAGCAAGATTTTGGGGCAACCACTGAAGCTTTTCACCTGAAACAAAAACCATCATTCATCATTTATTATATTCTATTGATGAGCTGCATATCATTTTTAACTGTTGCATTGCTTTAAGAAAAGTAAACTAAAATTTGTCTTACAGGAGATTCATATGTTATGTGTTGCACCTGAGGATGACTGTGTAGTCGAAAGGCTTCGTGCTGTTTTTAAATGGTTGAATTTTGTTTGAGTTCACTGCTAAAATGTACCCCTTCACAAACTTCTGTCCCTCAACAAGAAATCAGATTCACTGACCTCAATAATAAAGAATGACCCTGATTACGGATCTTTTGTATTAGCAAAAACTACCTACTAACTGTTGATAAATCCTCATATATCTAGGGTCCAAAAGGAGCCCCTGGCAATCCAGGATCAAATGGTATTGATGGAAAACCTGGGGCAAGAGGTGAAAAAGGATCAAATGGCCAGCCAGGACCAATAGGCCCGACTGGGAAGATTGGTATATCTGGGCCAAAAGGTTCGCAGGGGCCGAACGGTCCAACTGGTAATCCAGGAATGAAAGGCTCGGAAGGCCAAAAAGGAGCAAAGGGATCAACAGTTCTTTCAAACTGTTTTCCCTTGACTCCAGCTCTTTCTCGCATCAGATTCTTGTAAACCATAGTTAGGTAGTTTTCTGGGCAGAAGTTATATAGTCTAGCGTTATCCACTACATCCTAGCAATTAACAGGGGACACTGACAGAAGAATTAAGGTTGTCAAACACATGAAATTTATACAGACATAACAGCAGAGGGCAGCACATGAACGATACGAAAACATTTGCCACATGATGTAAAGAATCGAGCATTACAGAGACTTTGAGCAAGTACATCGAGATTCAAGTTCAATTCATAAATCATCAGTGGGCCCAGGTCCATGTAATGGCTACAAAACAATAAAAGGCATAATACCAGGGCTAAATCATATTTGAATTAGAAGCATAAAACCAGTTTGAGTCGAATCAGGTACGATAATGCAACATCGTGTCAGGTCCTGTCAGATAATAGCGAATTCTCAATGGGTGTTTATCAGTTTGACAATACAATCTATGACATACCTTTTCCGAGAGGACACTATGCCCTAATTCAATGTACTTGTACTATACTAAGTAGCTATTATTTGTAGATTGTAAAATCTACAGCTAAACTCACACCAGTCACACCCGATAGTACTTGCATAATTATGCATCTTGTTTGTTTGCTCTTGCATTGTAGAAACTGAACAGTATCATGAACACTCTAAAGCAACTGAATGAAAGTAACAAAGAACTAAAAAGGAGGGTTCTTGAAGGTGAAAATCAGGTAATTATTAATTGCATGGTGTCATTATATGTCGTAAAGAGAAAAGGTTCTGCATCCTCTTGGAAATTTGGCATGCTCTTAACTTGGACAAAGTTCGCTTTCATTATAGCCCTTGCTATAAAATCACTTTGCAGTTAATTAGCAGCCAAAGCAACCACATACTTTAAGACAAGCAACCACATACTTAACAAAACACAATCTCCAATGATTTATGGAGAGTATATGATGAGTTCATTCCAAGTACGAAGTTTCAAGTCATTTTGATTTTCCATAAAGGAAGCATTTCATTTCAAAGATTTCTTATTTTACTATCAAAATTCTCTCATATCTCGGCAGTAATCTTTGATCTTACACTAATTAGGCCATTTGCCTCGAATGCAATAGTGACACCTGTACTGTTATCAGCTATATCCTCATCAGCAGCCAAGAGAAGTATTTCAATACATGAATATTTAATGACCAATCCTGCATACTCCAAGGACTTGTGGTAACAATTGATGGGTACGTTGAGTACCGTCTGAAACTGCCTTATAATCATACATGTCGGTCTCATGAATCCGCTGATGATCATACATCTCCTCTGCCAAGAATACTCCCAAGTGCTGCCGACTAAATGAGATACCTGATATTCGTAGGAAATATCGATTTATCAATAAAAACAGTGTTTGAGATGCAAACATCATATACGGTGACTTATTCAAATAGTAACAAACAATTAGGTGATTGTGTTTGTTTAAGAGATGTAACCATGACTGTTTGAAAGTTGATCAGACTTGATCTCCTGCAAAACTTACCCAGTTGTCATAAAATGTTTGGAGCAATTTTCTAAACATTTTAGAGTTAACGTAAGAAAGATTCAAGGTCTTTTCAGCCTTCATGTCGGCAATTAGCATTCTGCAGTGAGAGACAAAGCTAGTTAATGATACCGCAGTATAATGAGAAGTGTAGCAGCAATGGGATAATTTGGAGGAAATAGCTCAACGTTTCTCAAATTTCAATAACACCAAAGGCAATATAATAGGCAAAGATGTGGAACAACGGCAGAATAAATCAGGGTGACAGAGTAAACTTTGATAGAAGGCACAAAATACAGAACGATTTTAGAAAACATATGGTGCAGGGTTCGAAAATTAGCAGGTCCGACAGTCTGGGACCCGATGCACTGCTTGTCGGACTCGATGGAACCCCCAAGTGCCAGTCCGACAGGACCTGTTGATGTTTGCCTGGAAAACTTCTGCAAATGGTACTCGTAAAGAATGCTTTGCCTTGTCAAAAAATAATGACCTAATCATTAAATAAAGATCTTCTTTAGACTTTGGACACTTTTTTGAGCAAGTATGGCTAACCACTCCTTCGCCACCACGTTGACTGCTATCGAATATTAAATACCGGTATCAAACAAATAAGCCCAGGCGTGCACCGGTGTAGAGTACCATCCAATCTTCTGTCTAACACGATTTTGGATCGTGCATTGGACCTATTTTTAGTGCTAGATTCAAAAATCCACTCTTTTCCCCTGCCCTTGTTTGGCTGCCTGAGGTGTTGCTGTTGTGCTGTCTTTTTTTCTTGCTTTGGTGTACCCGATTATGTATGCAATAGGTCAACTTTGCTAGAAGTCAACTTGGGTATCGCGCACAGGATCAAAATGATCCTGCAAAGTGTCCAATGTGTTAATTGCCATTTTAGGATAAAAACAAAATGGTAGAGCAGTTGTTGCGTTAGAACGTACGGGGTCAGAACAATTGAGGGTCCGCACACTGTTTCTGCAGGAAGACGGTTTCTGGGATAACGGGGATTGTTTGCTGAGGTCATCAACAATATTTACTTATAGGAGTAGGATGAACAATTAATATGTACTTTAGTGAAGAGATAATTTACTGTCATTACCTATATGTTGTCGGACCTGGACAAATCATGTCGGACCCAATCATATGATCATGTGCAGGCCTGACTGGACCTGAGAGAAATTTTCTAATTTTCGAACCTTGTGGTGGTAAAAGGGTTAAGTACGCATATAAGCATTGATGTGTGATCAAAATGACACTTCATAAAACTGTTCCAGTTCAAATTATTCATCAATCACGCATTAAAGAACACACAAATGAGGTACCAGTTCAAGTTTAACTTTCACCTTTTGTGATACATGTAAGATAAGTTACCCCAACTCACATGTGTTAATGAAGAAAACGAAAAATTAAAGACTGAACATATAAAACATCACAATAAGAAAAAACAGATGTAAGAGTCTATTGTGTCCAACAAAGTATCATGTACAAAAGCTTTGCGAAAGAAAAAAACTTTTATTTTATCTTGTTGCGATGTTTAAGAGTTTCAAACACTTCCTTGCCTTCCTTCTACGACCAAAATATGTTGATTTTAAGTGTTATTCTTGGATTATTTAGCACCAACTAAAGGCTAGATGCATCTTCAAAATGAATATCAAACTTCTTGTAAAAATATTTTCTGAACTTTTTACCTCTTAGACCTTTTAGACATATAACAATCTTTGCATACTTTAAACTAGATTCAAGCGCTACAGACCAGCCTCTTCAACAGAGAATACAACAAGACGATCGGAAATCTTCAACGGCAGTCTGTTCACTTAGCTGCGGCAGCAGCATGCAGTGGATCAACAAATGTAGGTAAGTTGAGCCGTGTTTCTGAGCTTTGAAATGATGGTGAATTGTGAGAAGACCCATTTACAGAAAACCATACGGGAGTAACAGGTTACGTCAATTCCACAAGACAAAGATGTCGACAAGATGCTTCAATAAGCAATACTGTTTCAATAAGCAAAACCTGCCTACAGCTTTAAACCCTCTCTAGGTTGTTTAAGCATAAAACTAACAATAGCTGTAGTCACACAAAGATTGCCTAAGTCATTACTTAAGACATCTGAGCAATCTGAGTGTGACTAAAGGCTACCATTGCTCAAGCAATCTTCACCTGAACAATCCCTGTAGGCAATCTGTATATCGTAGATGCGTCAACCGAATTCAATGTTTATATTGTTTACACGAGTCTAGCTGTAGTCACATGGCAAGATTACTTAAGCAATTGTATTGCTTAAGCAACTCAAATCTCAGCAATCAGCCTGCCTATGGGCATTTTTTTAAATAATCAAACACATCTGGTAGTCTCTATCAGGTCCTTTATAGACAATGATCAGATTGCTCAGATCGATGTAAGGAAGCTCACTGTTTGCTCACATGGATTGATCAGACACAGATTGCTTAAGCAATCTTGAACTGTAGTTGAGCTTGGACCTTTATGCGATATCATTACTAACCAGGTGCTTACTAGGATTGTGAACGGAACTGACTAGGATAGTGAACTGAACTGAGCAGAACTCATCAAAAAGGAGCCATTGACACGATATGACTGTCTACAAAAACAATGTCACATTCAGTCTCTTGATCGTACCTCGTAGTTAGTCCATTGTATGTCCAAGATCCAAATACAAAAAAGGGACTATGATCCAATCCCTCCAAAAAGGTGTGATAGTTGAAAAATTGCAGATGCCAAGACAAGTTGCGTGGCGATTCAACATCTTCGTTAGTGATGATTTCAGCAACACACAGAGCTCAGGAAGTACTCAGTTTGATCAGTGAGACAAGCGATCGATTGCCAAATAAGGACCAAACATCATAAGCTGATAGCAACGATTGCAGACTCTCACTCGCAGTTTTCTTTAGAGTTGATGCATTTGTGTGCGTAAATTTGGATCCTATAGAAGTTTCATAAGAAACGACTTCTAGTCCACATGAATCCCCACATGAGTCGTAGGAAGTGCTTGGATAAAACACTGATATCCAAAATTCACAAACCTATTTGGTTTGATGTACTAGACTCAATTATGTCTCGATTTGTGCGGTCTTCGAGCACGTACGTTTTCCAATAATTTTGAGAATATTGACGGTTGCATCTGCACCATACCTCAGAATGGGATCAAGGACACTAACCATTTCTTACTTAAACGCATGTTTTAATTAATTTGTGCAACATTCTTTTTAATGATGCTTTAGATATTTAGGTTACTCCAAATAGGATTTAATGGCTACTAAAGTCACCAAACTTCTGCTGTGTGGTCCTGAAAATCTCAAATCACATAAATTATTACATAAACAATCAAATTGACGAACGATCATATTCATCAGTTAATTGGTCTAGTCAGCAAGCAAGCGCAAGCAGTATCCATGAAAATGAACATTTTACGTGTTATGCATTTGCTAAATTTTGTCTAGGAGTACAATGTCCAGGCGGTTGGTCTCGTCATAACACCACCTGCTACTTATTCAACAGAACATTGCTTACATGGGACGAAGCTCAAGCATTCTGCAGGAAGAAAAATGCAACCCTTCTTAGTATCTCATCTGCAGATATTAATGACTACATACGTAGACGCTCATATCAGGATCAAGGACTTTGGATGAATCTGAAGTATCAATCAGAAAAAGGCACATTGGTATGGGGCAATGGAAGATTATATGATAACCAATCTGAGTACCGCTATTGGAGAAAGGCAGAGCCTAATGGACGTACAGACCAGAATTGTGTGCAATTGTCCAATGGAGTTTGGAGTGATCGGAATTGCAGAGAATCAAAACACTTCATATGTGAGAAGACGAGTAGATATAGATCAGGTATTGTGCTACTTGATTAACCCTATTAGTACCACGGGGAGGGGGGTCAAAATTGCCCGCAGAAATTTGAAACTTAATAACTTTATGTAAAACCCTTCGATGGTAGTGTCTCTTCATGATTTTCCCTAGTATTGATTATAGGTTCAGAAAAATGGCAGGAAAAATTTACTGCAGGTACTGTCTGCGGGTGGCACACCCATTTACTTTGATTTGGCATAACCGTGGGGGGGGGTCAAATTTGCCCGCGGGCCTTTAAATCAAACCAAAAATACATTTTCATACTTTCGCACCCTAAATATATTAATCAACTCCATTTTGATTGTTTAACACTAAAAACAGAACCCAAAGCTCAATTAGCGTGAAGAAAATGTGAGAGAAAGTTTCAACACTACATTTTCTACTTTTTCCAGTTTTGTCAGAAGTTGAGATTCACCTCAAACCATTCTGAGCGATCTAGAACTTGTAATATAAACACCTGGGAACTAAAAACGGTTTTAACGCAACGCATACACACCAAAGAATATGTTTGCTGAGTTTTGTGATTATTGGGGCGTTCTTTCCCTTTTTAGGGGGCATTTTAGCCCCCCCCTCCCGGTTATGCCATCAACCAAAAAGCCCAGTAGTAATAGGGTTAAGCTATAGACTGATGAATTACAATAGACATTATGAACTGTGTGATCTTATCGATTTTTGCGTTATAAAACAAGGCAACTGTGACTAAATGGGTCTTCCTGATGTAGTTGTATGCTTGTTGACGTTCCTCAACAACAAAATTACCAGCCAGTATGTTAATACTGCACACATGAAGGGA
>JAOBRC010216355.1:0-14921 GCA_027575255.1 Scolionema suvaense | reverse complement strand
TCTGTGCTACAATGATGGAGTGCTTGATGAAAATGATCGACATGTAGCATGCAGGCATGCAGGATACTATCGTGGTGCTGTATCTATGTTTTCAAGTACGTATGTCCGTGCTTTAGGTCTTGTGTCCTTTCTATGTTTCATAGTATGTTCATCTATTACCAATATTGCTGATGGCGATGACAATTTTTTCGCAAGACAGTTCCACTCTCACCCCCCTCCCTTTCACACTACTATAGCCATGGTAATGAAGTTTTGTATAGACAATGGGCTTTTATAGCTCCACAATTTAACTTAGAGTTAAAGGGAACCCGAGAAAATCAACTGTTAGCTGCATGAAAACGATGTAGAAACTTTGCACCCTTATCGAAATTTGTCACGTATATTCGTAGCATGAAAGTAATTAACTGGTTAATCGATTCTAGCGCCCTTCCGCATTAGTCACTAGCAACGATTTTTTGAGCTTTTGAGGTTTGTCTCCGGATTAATTTCTAAACAAAAAAGAGCGTTTTCGCCAAGAGCAAATTATTAAAGGGTTGTAATATTACTGCTCTTTTACATATTTTTCTATGCTTATTTAGATGGGATAAAGTTGTATATTTACTTCACGTTCTCTTCAACCCTATTACTATCTGAGTATTTGAGTTTCTTGTTCAAGGTTTGGTGACGTCACTATTTGTTGACCCATACGAAAAATGGCCAAATTTCTAACTCAGAGAAACGTCTACAACCCTAGTCCAAGTGTATTGTTTCCCACACCACTAGAAAACTACTAATTGCATTCAAATACAGAGCAGGGTCAGACAATTTTCGATGGCAATACCATCTCCATGCTGTTCCTACCACATCTAGCGGTGCTACATTTCGCCAACGAAGACGATCGTAAAATACGTCGATGTACGGAAGCGCCGTTTATTTTATCAAGGCATGTTGATAATCGCTCTGAAGATTTTTTGTATCAATTCTTTTACTTTTACATTTCAGCATCAAAACTTCCTTTACGTTCGTCGCGAGATGGTGAGAATGAATCCATTTTCTACGTTTACTTTACATATCAGATCTTCACTATTTTTTGTCTGATCAATGGACGTTTAAACCATGTCATGCAGTTTAAGACTATATCTCATTTTAAGTTTAAGTTTTAAGATCTAGAAAGCTGACCTTAAAAATGTTCTTCTTTCCGGTAATTTAGTTGGACCTTTACTTCAGTACACTTTGAAGACAAATTTTTAGAGCGTAACTGGGAAAAATTCCCTTCACATGCTGCCCTGTTATCGGGGAACGAGACGCACTTGCATTCTGAGATATTGGTTTATAAATAAACAATAATTACTTTCTGCCATAGATTTTGAGATCTCAATCTGCTTTACTGAAGTTTTTCTGCTCTAAATTTTATTTTGTTGCTCAAATAATTGATATAAAGTATTACTTGCAAAAAGATATACATCTCAAGAAAGATTCAAAAATAGTTCCGAATTTTCTCAAATTTTGCTTCACCACGTTTTATTGTTTAAAGAAAACATTTTGATAAAATAGTCTTCAGATCTTCAGCCAAACTTAATGATCCTGAGATAATATCTTATTTTTATAAAGGGAGTGGCTAAGCTCATCTGAAAGAAAACACTGTCGCAACTGACATCCATCTCCTAGTTCTGAGCCAAATTATTTTAAAGAGCTCTGTAAGCATTTTAGAACTTTTGAGACAGCTGTCTGACAGACATTAACTTTTAGTCTGTTAATTGTTTGAATTTTCTTACTTTTAACAGCAAATCGTTATGATCGAAGTTGCACAAAGCCTACCAGCAACTACAGTTAAATTGTGCTACGATTACTACTTTTATCACTATTATTTTTTCCTTCTTTACAGCGTATATTCGCCGTGCTGGTACTTCACGTGAGGATGCGTATTTTTCTGGAGAGATGGATGCATCAGAAAGCGGTAAAGAGGAAATTTTGTTTTTGATGCTGTGATCGTGAAAATGATTGCCTTTATCTCGTTTTCGTATGAGAGGACACAGAACTCGTCATAACACTAAGCTATGTGAATAAATATTCCAAATACGCATATAAGCATAGGAATAATTTATGAGAGCAACTAATTATGCAGATCTAAGTTTCAAGAGATATCACTCATTCTTGATCTCTAAGTTACTTTTTACCACTTTTTTTTATGAACGATCCATGGTGACAGATTTCACCCAGCCTCCAGAAATTTCTGTAAATTGTTGTTCCTGGTTGAGGTAGAACCTTACAAAGCGCTTTTCCTCTTGTTTGTGCTCATTTCGAAGTGAATAGTATCAATAGAACATAAGCTATAACTTCCTAAGGAAACTGACGACGCGGACTAACTTGTGGAAAAATGCTGTTGGCAACAGCTTTTTCTGTTTGCAAGAAAAAGCTATTAAATGGAGCAACATTGATACATATCTCTACACGGATTGAGACAAGGACATCAATTAGGAAATTATGACAAAAATTCACTGATCTGGACAAGCATCTTTTGGAAGAGAGTTAGTAAAGTACCGTCTAAAAGTTATAGCTTTCAAATATTGATAAATGTCAATGAACTATCACATGTTAAAGGGATCCTCCGGCAAAAAATCAATTGACATTTGCTGAAAAAAATGAGGATGAAGTCTTGCCCCCATTTTTCCTAAACATATTCAAAAACCTGATTAATTTTGTTCTACGAATTAGTTTCAGAGCAGAAACGCAACTATAAAACAGCAAAGGCGGATCAGATCAGCCATGCTAATTTATTCATTTACGTCAGTTTGGAAACCGGCATGATTTACGAAGATACCGGAACCGAAGATCACTAAAGCGTGGAAAACCGTATAGTCGCTCTTCGACATACCAAAAATACGTTTTGTTCCTGTCCTCGTCATCCACCAAAAACAGCAACGAAGGTAATGCTGACCACTCCGTACTCTGTTTGTGCAACACTGACCTGCACGTCGTCCACGTAATCACATGGTAATTCCCTACAGATATCAATCACATGCAGAATGTCATTTCAAGCAATGAGGGCTTTCACATGATTCGTTGCCCTCATCAATCGTTAGAACGTTCATTTTCACGTGTTCGCCTAACTGACGGAATTACAGTTAATAAAGTATGTCACACTGACACGTGCGACTAGGGAAGGCAGCTAACTCAAGTTTGATGCAGTTATATTACATTTTATTTACAACAGTGACAGTAGCAGAAGTGTTCAACTTCGGTTTGACTACGCAACTGAAAAACAAAACAGGCGGAATCCTCACTATAGAATCAATGAGACATTCGCTCCATGTATAAGCGAACGGCTTCATTTTGAAGTGAAAAATAAAAGCAGGAGGACGTTGGGGATGCAGAAAACGCAGTTTGGCCAACAGCAATTGAGGAGTTCTTTCATCTAGGAGAAAACGATACTATTTACTACGTTTTGTTCGGTGGGAAGTTTCTTGTGCTGAGTAGAACTGTTTCTGCTGATAGTGATAATTATACCTGCGTGAATTTATGTTAATAAAAGAAAGATGACCCTCAGGCTGCCGACGAAAGCGTATCTCGAACGCCAAGCAAGGCTGGTATGCTGGCTATTACCGTGCACTGCCTTCCATCACGATGACCATTATAGTTCTGTCCTATCCTGACGTCACAACTTGCGAAGCTTCTTACCCAATGAAAGGGAAGCTCAGGGAAGCTTGACTATTAAAAATTTTCAGATTTTCTGACGTTAAACTGAAAAGACGCGAAAATCAGAACCATTTTGTGCTATTTACGCAGTGGTAAGCTGTTTTAACTTTATTCATATTTTTGCCGGAGGACTCCTTTAAATCAGCATCCAACAGTTCTGTTATCTTTTTCGTTGTCTTTTCTTGTTGTTTTGTATTCATATTACTCGCAGGATCAGTCTTGTTTACATCAACACATATTCATTTGTATTGTTTTGAAGCTAAATGCGCCGCAAGCAGTCCAAAAGTTTGAAAAATAATGTCTGTAACTTGCATGCACTTCTCCACCTATGTTGACATATAAATATCTATTGCTCTCCGTTACAATCCAAAATTCAATTAAATATAATCCAAAAGACAACAATATTTTTCACAATAATGTGTAACATCCAGGTGTCGATATCAAGTGGTTAAGCAAATTTCATTATTTATTAATTTCCTGTGTCACCGTTGATAGATAACTAGTTTTGTTACTGCATGTAACTGATAATAGAACGTTTTTCGAAAACACATCCTGTTTACCATTTACGATATCCTGTTTATCCAGCTTTCTTTTAAACTTTTTAAACTTTTAGATAGTTTTAAGAGCTAATCGACCAGCAAAAAGTACGAATCTAATCATGTTGCTAAGAGATTCTTCGGTTTATTCACTTGTTTAAACTTTCATAAAGTCGTTTGGTGAGGCTACACATATACTTGATTCATTTTTTAGAAGGTAATCAAACGTTCAAATAATTGAAGTATTTTCTCATATTTTCTCCTGAAGATAAGAAATGTCCCGCAATTTATGGAAATTATGGTGATGCCACACTTTCGTGGAACTCCGAAGTTAATGAAGTAAAAGGTACTTGGAGCAACGGTCGGAAGGATTTCACTGGCAAATTTTCATCTGTCACTAAATTCGAATGTGTGGTCGAGTTCAATTTTCCTGACGATAGGAAATATTTAACAACGTTTTATACGACAAACTGCAAACTACAATTCCACAACAGTGATAGCAATTTCTGGATGAAGCAAGGCGAATGCGAACATGGTAAGTTCTCCTCTCAAATAATGTTATCAGAGTATTCTGAATCTACTAAATTTTTTCTTTAATTTCAGAAAAGACTTCATTTCTCAAATTTTTCCTGCGTCATATGAAAACGTAACGCACACACTGCTGCGTCATGCTTTAAGCACTCAGAACACAGCAAAGTACTCTGTATTGGTTAAACATAGTGGTCTGCTATTGAAAATCTGTTTCCACTCACTGAAATCTTCAGAGAACCGTACATGTATGGAAACAACTTATTCAAACAAAGCATCAGGGTTATCATTACAAATTCTGATTGGAAAGTTTTCATATAATTCACTTTACACTAAGCTAAGAATACTTACGGTCTAATTCTGATATTAACACGTTGCGCACGGTGAACGAGTATTCTCGTTTTTGAGACCGAATTCTAGCAGAGTTCTTTGAAGCTCAATTTGAGGCTTTTCTACGCCTTTCTAGGCAAGTTCAGTAGGGGAATGGCTTCGAATGTTGTAAAATTTTGAAAACTTTAACCCTATTGCTAAAGGGGTATATGAC
This sequence comes from Scolionema suvaense, assembly GCA_027575255.1. Lineage (NCBI taxonomy): Eukaryota > Metazoa > Cnidaria > Hydrozoa > Limnomedusae > Olindiidae > Scolionema > Scolionema suvaense. The sequence goes on along the minus strand of JAOBRC010216355.1, from coordinate 9,638 downwards.
TTTCTGATACAATGTCCCCCACCCCCTCCCCCCCTCCTACTACATCAAGAAAAACATTAGGTAGACTTTAGATATTTAAGACAATATCAGATTATTCATCATGTGTTGACCTATGCGAAAAATGACTAAATTTCACTGAGTTCCTAGATTTTTCGAAAAATCTTCAATAGTTTGTTAATTTTTTTCACCTGAAATGATCCAAAATAGCATATCTAAGATAGTATTCAAAAAATGAGTAGACAGCCTCTAAAACCTCAGGCCGTTTTAGGGAAAAACTATATGGTGATTAGGCCACCTGGCATTTAAAAAGCCGCTATTATGAGCTATCAACAAATTGGGCAAGAACGGTCTTTTCTTGCCAAATAATACACCATATAATTTTGGGAAATTCATATAATTTCAACAAAACAGCTACACTCGTTCCGCAGTTACGATCAAAACTCTGATAGGGGATGTTACCTTAACCCCTCACCCCACGCCCAGCCCTGGCCTCCGGCAGCAATAGGGGAATAATTCGGTGATTTTTCGATTTCTCGTCGTACTTAACGTCTTAAGAGTTGAACCTCATGATGTGCATGTAGAAAGCACTGTGTGTGGAAGAGGGCAGAGAACGAGAGAATGGAGATATAGCGTAGCTAGACTTGAAGTTGATACTCCAGCAAATCAAAGTGATGTTTAGCCTGTCTAATCGATTGTTCTTATTTTTTTCATTAGTGCCAACTCCAGCTCCCACCCCTCCAAATGTGAAAGGTGAGTACTCGCACTGAAAACGGAGATTATAGTTTTGCTATTTTGATCTTATGTACATTTTGATGTAGGCTTTCTCATCTTTCTATTGACATTTGCACGTTTTGTAGTAGGCTTTCTCATACTTGCATTTCTAGCTGTACATTTGACACCAAGAAGCTGGGTATTGCTCATAGGTTTTTTATTGTATTCTTCTTCTACGTTTTTTTTTCCAGGTACCGAGTCAGAGACTGTCCTGCTCCAAGACCCAATCGTTTCGCGCATCAATAAATTTCAATGTTCAGGAAGTGAATACAATCTTACTTCATGCTCAACATCGACGTCGGCATCACTGTTACAAAAATGTGATAGCAGCAGTACTTATGTTGGACTAGAGTGCAGACAACCAGGTGGGTAAAATCTCTACGTCGATTCTCCCGTCTTCACAGACTCATTCATTATTGCTATGCATTGATTTTTTTATCAGATCTGTTCGGGAGAAGCGTCAATATGCGGAAAAATAAAAGTCACTACCAATATAAAAATATATCACTACCAAAATCCTAGTCAATGACTTTTGCATCGCTATAAAGCACACACAAGTGATAAAAATAAAGGAATGCTAAAAATAGATTAACGAAACCTGCAGTTTTTCAATCTATATTTTACACTATCAGCAAGAGTTTTCTACCTACTGTACTGTTGATGATCTGAGGCCGGATGTGGACTTGGTTACATAAATCATATTTCAATCTAAAAGCGGTTACGACGAAAAGCTTGGATACAAGTTTGGTCAATAAAATTCCACAACCAAATCATTTTCTTGTTATGTGAGAAATCTGGAAAACGTTTCCTTCAAATTCATCTTTAAAGGGGCAGGATCTGATTGAATCGTTGAAATTAAAAGTTTTGAGATTATTTGTGGAAAGTAACAGTATTGCCACTAGGACTCTGAATCTAAAGTATTTCAGCCATAAGCACAGCTAAAAGAAAGATATCCTCATCTTTATGCTCAATTCTTGAATTTCATAATCTACCTCTTAATTCAGATCCTGGTCAAGCCCTTATAATTTCAGTTTGCCAAAAAGCATAAATATTTTATGAAGATTGAGTTTGAAAAGTATGAGACCTAGATTGTGGTTATTTTCATGTTGAATAGAACTAATTTTACTCAAAATATTAAAATTTATTTTCAGACACCTATCGGATCCTGCCCTTTTAAATGATGAGGTGTCATAAAGATGCTCAATGCACAATGCACAATGACTATTCACATAAATTCTTTTCTTACTAATAGCTGAGCTCTAGTTGAATACATTCATACCAGCAGCAGAAATTCTACTAACCTGCATCATCCTTATGCAATCATTCCTGAGCATTTGAAACTTGTTTATCGAGGCTACAAAGAGCGTGCACTTTCTGTGACACTGGCCTATAAGGATGAGATATTTGTTTGCAAAACCTATGTTTAGCGTCAATGAAACACCGAAAAGAATCTCTTGCCACTAACAATTTTACTGTTGTACCTTTGAATATTACTTTGCATACATTTCCAAGAAGCAAGACCTGGCGTTTCTCATATCTAACTGTTGCAATTACTTATGAATCACTGACCTCCTACTTTTCTATTAATTGGCCCTAATCAGAATAGAACGTTTCGCAGATCTTCAATCTTCTGCGATGGTCATGAAGCAAACTTCTCAGTAAGGGTGGCTCACATACCTGCATGAGAACGTAATGTCTAAAGCACAGTTATCTTCTGATGGTAATCATTGCAAAGGCCACTACTTTTCTCACTTTATCATTAATTTTTACGTCCCCCCTGGCCATGCCACAAAACATTGCATGATGACGATTAATGAAAAGGTCTATGACATAAGTAAGGTCTTATGTCACATACAACATCAAATACGTGCGTATTTTTAGGGAACCAAAGTAGGTCATATATCTAGATGCTAAATGACGGGCCACACAAACAAATACTTCCAACTCTCCATTTTCGAAGAGTCGTGAAATAGTTTTTTCAAGATTCGATAATCACTTTTCAATTGACCCTCGTTTTAAGGTTATTTTATTCTGTTTCTTTAAGCCAACTTTACAAGATCTGGTCATAGCCAGGCTTGACTGCATCAATCGATCTTACTTTGCCCGATGTCCGATTGATCACACTGCGACAGTAAGAAGTATTGAATTAGAGCTAGTATTGGAATTGGACCCCAAACCATCCACATCCATCTTTTGTAGTTCTTTTTATGCATGTCAGAGGAGTCTCATTTTGTAGTAACCTCACGGATGAACATCATTGAACAGATCGTTGCCAAGGTCGCCTGCCTTTTGCAGGGCACAGAACAAATCCGTGTCAATGGGCAAATGTTTGTTACTGAAAGCAGAGATGTAGGTAAAATTCACTTACAGATATGGAATTCAAAAAGACAATATTTGACTGCAGATCTCTTTCAATGCCACTCCTTCTAGTTTTAGGCAGGGATTATACCATTTAGCAAATTGTTGATATTGTTTTACTCCTTAATGATTACCTATTTTGAGCTGAAGGATTTTGTCAGCGCCGTTGCATGTATGATTGAAGTGCTTAGTGCTAGCTAGCTGAATATCACCTGCGTGAATCTTCAACGTCATGGCATAGTTTCGTGACAGAGGTGCTAGGACTATAAACCTATATAAAATTGTACGTGAGTTCCATGTAGATAAGGATCACAATGTAAAGAGTTAGGTTTAAGGTCAAACCTTTCCAGTTTCATGATGTCAAAAGAATCCAGAGATAAATAGGAAAAGGCATTGGGATAATGCATCTTTATGACAGTATTGTCATCCTGCGTATAGATGTCTCAATGGGTTTCTTTTGCTAACAGGATATGACCTAACATTACAAACTTGCAAGGAGGATACGTGCGTACCTAGAAGAAGTGAACATCGAGCTTTCATATTGTCCTATGGCTTTCCTATATGTGACGACGATCTCGTTCTCGAAAGCAACCAGTACAGCGTCAAAGCTCAAGCCATAGCCAAACTGATTTGCGAAAAGTTTGGTCTTGACAAGTAAGTGAGCGTTTCCGCTTGAGTATGTTAGGTGTTCCTGCTGTCCTGTCCTAGTGCTCAGTGTAGAAGTTTAGTTTTCAAATTACACAGACACTTACAGGGACTGCAGGTCATGTCTGTTTATTTGATCACGTAGAGCACGGAGATTTTTTTTTATAGCACTTGATTTCATGGAGTGTTAAACGCTACAAGAACCAACAAGAGAGTAGCAGGCGACAGGTACCTACAGGTGATACAAGAAAAAAATACGCTATTTGCCACCAATTCTGAACTGTTAAATTTCGGACAAAGAAGTTCTAATTTTGGTCGGTTTTGGACGGAAACTTTGCACAAAATTCAGAATTTTTAGCACATTTTGGACGTCAGTTAATCCAAAAAAATTGAATATTTTATGGAAACACTTACCTTTCTTTGTTCATGAGGAACAGATAGTGGTACAAAATGAGTTATTTCAGCACTTTCTTGGACGAACGTGACCAAAGAGAGATATTTCAAACCTATAAAACAATCCTGAATCCATTATCTGTAAGTTGAAATTGTTAGTTGTAAATGAAGAGCATTGAAGAAGTTTGAACAAGTTGTTAAATTCATTACGTGCAATAGTACCAACAGAGGATAGTTACCTATTCTATAACAATTACAGAACTGTCGTAATAGAATAAACTATTAGTTAATGATGGCAAACAGGGGAACCTATTACGGTAACTAGGGCATGCCTACACACATCAAACCATTAGGGAGCACTTGAAGTGTTTGACCTGGCAGTTCAGCTCAGCTTTGAGCTTGCCAATCCAGTGTCCTTTTTTAGTGCGTAGTTGATACTCGATCAGCAGCTCGATCTAATACAGAAAAACAATCATAACTAGCTGTGTTTTTACATTCTGCGTTGTTGTTCAGATGTTTAAATATGTGTGAATTTTCTTCCTTCTTTAGATGTTCCGTCGTTCTTACCTGGAGGATACGTCTCGCCTATGTAACAAACTCTACAGTTTGCACAAGTGAATTTGTAGACTAAGAATGATTTCAAACTTTTAAGAATGACATCATTTAGACTGAAATAGGACTGTAACGTGTTAAAAAAAGTCGTTTAGTTGTTAAATAAATTTTTTGCTTATCAGTTAAACAGATCTGAAAGGAAGAAATGTTCAAGATCGCAATTTACCTCACACTACAAACGATATAGCCTAGAAAAATCTTGGACGTCTCGCCTTAAGTTTCCTTCACGAAAATTTCAGATGTTTCTAATTTCGGAGCAGCTTTTGACAGCAATTAAGAATATCAGAAATTTCTGGTAATTCATATATTGGCCATCCATTGTTGATTCTCAGCATTCCACCGAAGATGAGTACATCGAATAAAATCTCGGACAGCAAAGGAAATAGGCCACAACAAAAATATGTAAATTATTTACGAATGATCACGGTAAGAATACATAGATAGTCTTCCAAAATCTGGGGTGAGAATACCAACTCACTGTCCTCAAGAGGACAATGAGTTGGGGCCAAAGGTGTGTGCTCCTGCATCTGAGCCTACTGCAGACCTATTTAGTGCTTCGCACCTCTTTCAGCTGTCTGCTAGGAAGATTGCAACGCATTGAACTACGTCTTTGGCATCGTGACCAGTTATAACTGACAGAGCTTGCAAATGATGGAATATATTTCGGCTCGCAGGATTACCTACAGTGAGAATTGAACCCTCAAAAAAAGTAAGAGCAACTTCAAAGAGTATCAGCATTTTAATACGCTACAACGTGGATAGGTAACTGGAACCAAGAATGTTCTGGAAGGTGCGACTGGAAAAGAATGTGCAAGCTCTGCCCAGAGATGCCCATTGTATTATCAGAATGCTCAATTTCATGCTGCAAGTGAGCTTTTTATTGTTTGGCCTAATATTTCATTCATCTGGCAGGATTCCTAAATGCTAAACCACTGTTTGATACTTGCTATGTACGTATCCAATGTGGGATTTCAAACCACCATCAATCTCATAGCCGGATGCATAGCGTCCTCAAGTCCCAGAATGGAACACAAAAACCTACACCTGTAGATTAAAAGGTAGAGAAGAATGTATATTGAGAATATTCTTATCAAGCACCTACTAAGATTTTAGCCCACTGCTAGAGTTGATTGAGAATTCTTTACCCGTATAACCACCAAGAAATCCCAGTACGTCGACTGAAAAATGTCATGAGGTCACAAGAAACAGAAGAAACTCATTTTCGTTTTCCTATGCTATTCTGTTATCTTCCTATCTGCAGGCCAATCGTTTGAAAGGTGGTGTAACTTCATACCTCTCTTAGTTGGCTCACGAATGATACGGAACCGAGTTAAAATTTCAGGACTTAGTCGAGAAGAGGAAAATGGCAGGAATAACAAGAAAGTCTTATATAGAAGACTTGAACGTCTCACGGATTACAAAAGAAATTCGTACAAATGATCAAATTGACCTATGCTATCAAGAGAAAATAGAATAATAAAAATTAAAGCTTCACCACGGTTTGGTGCGACCTGTGTAAGACATTATCACAGGTCGTGTAAAAATTTGTAGAAGCTTTAATTTTTCCATCATTTTCGCATATCAATCAGTGCTAGGTGAAATTGTTTCGTTTTGCAAACTGTGAAGACTAAAGATGCCAAAGCATCGGCCCAAATAGACTCTACAATTGTTAAGTGACGTTGAAAATCAAACGTCTCAATAACAAAATTCTGAATCAACTCTAGCAGTGGGCTAAAACCTTAGTAGGTGCTTGATAAGAATATTCTCAATCTACATGATTCAGAGTTTTTAGTAACTGAATCATGAAATCTGGTGGATAATTTGCTGAAGATGCAACCGTTTTCATGCCTTACTTATGTCATGTCTGTCGCTTGTTTAGAATTCCAATGTACGAAATTTCTGGACACTCGTTCACAAGCCAGTACAATGCCAAAGACTTCATAATGACTTTGACAGAGTGTGAAACTGGAGAGGAAAAGGACTTTTCTGAATGCAAATACAGAGCAATACGATACGACAGTGAATGCAAATCAGGAAGAGCTTTGGCTGTCCAATGTGCAAAATGTACCACAAACGATACGGTGAACATTGCACGTCAATTTCACAAATTAAATTATCCGGTTCATACACAATTCAGTGTTGAGAAGATCCATGCATCTGTTTACGAGCATCTGAAGCAATTGCGGGAAAAGTGCTTCACATGGAGATGTCATGAGCACCGTCAAAACGATGTTTGGTGCAAAGTAGATGCATTCCTCAATAATATACTCTCGGGCTTTGCACCCCTGAAGACAGGCCGTGTTATGGATATGAGATTTCATCATTCAGAACTGCTTAAAATCAATTTCATGAAAGAGCAATTTAATAACTTGAAACTGAAAATGAAAGAACTCGGGAAACAGATCATAGATTTCAAAATAGCGTTGGCGGAATACTTTGAAATATTGGCAGGATACGATTTACGCAAAGCAGAAGAAGATAAAAACTTTCTGATGAAATATACTAAAGAAAATGAAGAGGCGATTCGCACTGTTGCTGAAAAAGTTGGTTATAATCTAGGTTTTCTGTTAAACCAAACAGGTAAAGCTCTAAACGAAGACGCGTTTGCCAAATCTGCTTACGCTGTTGCCAACTTGGCTTCTGTGTTCAATCCTCTCAGTTGGCTGTCAGGCGGCGGATTTAAAGATCTTCAAGACGCTGTAGATCGAGTTGATGCCTCTGCTGTTGCTTCCGCTCGTCTAAAGAAATGGGGAGGTTTGTACAAACAAATCAATGAAACGAAGAAGTATGTAATCAAGTTAAAAGAAGGATTTGCCACAAATGAAGTATTGTACAAAGCATTTCTTGACTTGATCAATAATACAAGACACAGTACACGTAAGTAAATGAAGCTCGTAGATAAATATTTTCAACTACATTTTATACTTTGTGTAGTTAACTGCTGTGGTACTTGAAAGATAAAGATCATTTGATCTAAATGTTTCGAGCCATGAATAGGAAGCGGCGATCAACCAGTACCATAATGTTTCGAGACAAGACCATTAAAAGATTTTGTTTGAAAGAAAGGTCCTTTCATTGGAAGAATATAGTCAAAATCTTTTTATGCAATCTACAAAACCACATTTAGAAGTTAGAAGGGCTATTGGATTGAAAGTCAAACTCGATATCTATCAATTGAATCATTTTTCAATTCACAGTCATAATTTGGAAAATGACAGAGAGACAGAGGACAGGGTTGTGATCAGACAAGAATACCAGCAATGTGCAGAACTACTTAAAGGGGAACAGGGGTCAAAAATGAAATTTTAATGGATGATAGAGCAGGGCAAAACATGGGATTTCCCATCAACAGCATAGCAAAAAGTTGCTTAGTTCTATAGATATTTGCTATATTACCATCTTGATTTTTCATGATGTCATTGGAGACCGTTGCCCAAGCATTGTTGTTTTCTTAGTAACACAAAATCTTATGTTATTTTCTTTATTGGATCTGAAATATATTGCTTATGATGAAATGAAAGAGACAACCCTTCAGAATAATTCAATGTGGAGCATTTTGGAAACAAAGTGTAGATAATTTAAGTGTGACAAAACTGTGTGTCACGTTTTGTTGAGCTCTATCATCTATTAAAATTTCATTTTTGAACATTGTTCCCCTTTAACCCTATCCAGATGGGACTTTTCTGGCAATGAGATGGGCTTAGTAGGCACGTGACCCGTAAAAATTCTTACTTGTTTGCTATAAAACGTGATGGCTTAGACAAAGATATTTCCACTGACATTACGATTCTGTGTAAAATTGTGCTGACGTCGTCATTTTTAGAAAATATGGTCATTTTCGAGCAAAATTTGGAAAAAAATTAGAAAATTTTCCTTCCAGATTTGCGAATTTTTCTCCGACACCAGCTTCTACACCGAGCAAAACATCGGCCAAATTAGCCCTATTAGTGCAGGATGCCCGCTATTCCCCAATTACTCGATAAAAGACTCACTTTCAGGTTTTAGGACCTAAAAATACCATAAACTCGTCACCCTTAGCAAGTACTAACATTTCATTTGAAATATTTGGTACAGATACTTCCCAGTTGCTGACGTCATCACTTTTTCTGTTAATATAAAAACAAATGATATAACTCCTGAACTACAAGTCGTACAGAAGCCATTTAGGGCCCATGGTAAGCCAAACATAAAAAAGTATTCGAAAAAGCTCAATTATTTGTGTGTATAAATTATGTAATTTTCATACGATGACGCCATTAATTATGTATGAATTAAAAAAGTCGTTTTGTACCATGAAATGAAGTCATATAATCTAATTTATCTCGAATTCGTCGGAACTATTGCTTCCTTTGCATAGAGAGTCACTGATCAGCTTTCATGTCAACTACTTCTGTAGCTCTAAAGTTATCACGATTTAATTTATACCGGTTTGTATGGAAAAGTAAAAAAAACTTGAAACCAAAGCAATGCCTGAAAAAGGCCCATATCTCCTGAACCACCAATCCTACTAGCGCAAAATTTACCCAGATTAACTTCAAGTTAAGTTAGTTTACATAGCTAAAACGAGCGCGCCTAGCGCCTCTTCGTTTTATATATCCCCCCCCCCCCTTATGAATCGGTTTAAGGAGCCTACGATAAAGCAGCCATTCGAAGCAGCACAAAATTTTAGAAAAAGTCACCAAGTTTCAAGGTTGTAGCATTAGTCCTTCAAGAGGTTTCAAAGAAAGTTTACTGCCACGAGCCTACTACTAGTGTGGATAGAGTTCATGCTTCACGTGCATGTCTTAAGCGGACTTTACACGGGACCTAATATATTTGAGCAAATTAATTTGGAGCACCTTAAATATATTGCGGGGCGT
>JAOBRC010216244.1:0-14926 GCA_027575255.1 Scolionema suvaense | reverse complement strand
CGACAGCTACTTTATCATTATGGCGATCATCTCGAGGATGCCCTAAGAAGTATTGGTGTCATATATCTCACACATAGCCACTTAGATCATCATGTGGTATGCTGCTTAAGTTCTTCTATTTATTTCTGTATTTAACTGAAACTTTTCTTCTCTGCATGTTGATTCTTTTTCACAGTAATCAGCATATAACAAACCCATCGCTATACCTTGTTAGAGACAGAAAATATTTAAGAAGATTTGGTAATTACCATATTGTACTGCCTGAGCTCCTTCTCTTAACCCTATTCATTGGAGGGGGAGGGGGCAATCCGCCACTTTCGCGTATTGATCGATGTAGAATTTTTTTGGCTACACATTTTAAGCCCGTTTTTGTGACTTTTCATAGTTTTTTCATACTGAACGTGGTAGCATAAGTTTCATTTCCTGTTTGTGACTTGATTTCGCATAGCGATAGGATTTTCGGAGAGCTTTGGGTCAAAAAATGTGAAAAGATGTCACGAAATTCTGACCATCTTTCACTTAAATCTCTTGGTTTGCCTCAAGTATACCTTTTGGAATCACCATGAAAGTTTTATTGCCCTCCTAAGAGACCAATTCAAAAGTTGTATGAGTTTTGTGAGCAATGGACAATTGCAAGACATGTTGCTGGTGGCAAAATCTCAAAAAGTTTACCTCACAAAACCTGAAGCTGAGGCACTTCTAGGAACTCCTGAAGCCCCATTTTTTGATTTATTGTACTCCCAAATTACTGTTTTAACTTGCAATATAAATATATTTTGTGGCCTAACAGGTACTTAACAGGAAATTCCGGGATGGTGGTGGAATCTGCCCCCCTCTCCCCCAGGTAGCACACCAGCCAAAAAGCCTGGTATACATTGGGTTAAAGCTAGAAAATGCCATTTAAAAAAGGCCCCCCAAAGACCTCATTGTCATTGTCATTGTTACCACCCCAACTTTGGGTATAAGTAGATTTTGATTATGACTATGGATTTTTAGATGAATGTGTGGATTCCGTATGAACGCGCAATGCGTTATCTGAATACTTGAAGACCATTAACTCTAGAGTGAGGCGCTACGATCATGACTTGTTGATAAATGAAGGGCGAAAGGCTAACTTGTCTGCAGACTCTGTATCGTTGGACGAACTTTTTACAGATAGAAAATGCTTCATCGGCGGATATTGTATAAATTTCCAAGGTGACCTGGGTTTCCCTATGATCCTAGACGGAAGGCCCTATGAGGGAGGTAGCCCTATCTGATCTAGCTAACCATCTAGCCTGGCTAAGCTGTAGCTTGAGATTTGACATTTGCCTCTGAGATTCAATTTATTTAGTTCCGTTCTATACAATCCATGTTTCATGAACGTGTATCCTGACAGTATGAATCGCACAGTATTGGAAGATCCTATGCAACAAAGTTACTTTTTCTGAAAGCTTTGTTGAATTAGACTTAACTGTATGTGCAAAAATCAGATTTATACTGAATGTGGACTAAACATCAGAGGTATGGATTTTTATTTGGTTTTACATTTCATACATCATACCCCTAGCTCAATAGTAAGTGACTATGCTCTCAGCTGCTAGGTATAAAACATTTTTTTGTCCTTGACGTTAGTAACTACAAATCTAAAGGCAGCCCTTTTTGCTTTTGCTGGTACCACTCAGCTGGGCTTATTCTAAAGTGCCACCTATACGTCACAACATGCTCCTTCGTTCCCCGGTTTTCGATGGGAAAGAAAACAAAATGGTGACGACTGTGGGAGTAACTCAAGCATATTTGTTTTACTTTGTTGTGGTCGGTTGTAAAAATTTGTCTTGTTTTCTGATTCAGGTAAGGTTGTTCTTTGATTTAAGGTCATCTTGTATTGGCACCATTTGTTCTTCTAGAAGGCACTGGTAATGAAATATATTCTTCAAATTATCTGCTATCTATGAAACGTAGGTTAGCACTTCTGAATTATCCTGGTTAGAATCTATCTCATACCTTGAAGTTCTCTGATCCAGGTTTGCTTCATTTACTTTGAGATCCCCTGTCAGGCATTTGCCTCAGCTCTTTTCTACCTCTGATAAATGGTGATAACTCGATGCTGAATAGATGTAGTTTTGAAACTCAATCTGACTTAAATTAAATAGTGCAAGAGAGTAATTGTGGACAACTCTATCAGTGAATCTCCCTTGTGTTACACTCTCTTATTTCTTCCGTGGAAAAGGAATTTCTAGAGTTTGGTATCTCTAAAAAATTGTAAGTTTAGGCATTTCTAAAGGCAAAATGCTTCAGTTTTGCCTCGATTGGCCAGATGAGTGCTTTGATTTGGCAGCTCAGATAAAAGCGTAATCTTATCTTATGGAACATGGGTAGCTCAAAATGTTCGGGTGAATATAGCTTGTTCATTTGTTCTTTTTGTGTAGGCCAGTATCATCCAGACTGATGTAAGCAGATTTTAAATGTATGTGCTCACTGATGTATGGCCTACGGTACATGCATGAGCAAAACTGCTTTATGTACATCTTCAGCTGTGCAACAGATAAGTGCACAAAGTTTTAATACCTATTATGCTATTTACAGGTTAGGTACTGAGGCTGCATGCGGTAGACATGTTTTTTCTTATATTGCACTGAGTTTATTGGATCATATCTAATTTCAGGGTCTTTCACCGCTGCTTAAACTCATACATGAAGCACGGAACAAAAGCGAAAATCAGGTCAGTCTGTCTCATAGTGAGTCATTTTCCTTGTCTGTTCTTTTTCTTGTTGTCGCATGAACTTTACTCCATTGGTTTTTTACTCCTGCTTTAGTGGAAGAGTCCTGTAAAAATGAGGTCCATCCGTCCCTCTATCCTTCTGCCTGTCCATCACCAATGCCTTTTCCTGTATAAAGCATTAAGTTTAAGTTTTGTTTCCTCAATTCCTCCCTTTGGATTGAAAAATAAAACGTACACTTAACGACTGTGTAGGATGTAACCGTAACTATGTATTCAAATATGGGCAAATTTGAGTCAGACACATGTCAATATCATGAACCTATTTCGATAGTTTTTTTGTACAGCACTACTTCTGAAAATCAACCATTTTGGACGAGTTCAACCAAAACATTCTCAAAATCTGTTCCAACAATTTTGTTGTAAAGCCCATGAAACTTTATTTCTGATGTGAACACTGTGTAAAACCATTTGCATGTTTATTGAAAGTTTTGAAGGTTGCTTTTCAAATTTCAAAAAAACACTTCACATGTATTTTCAGAAGCATTTGTCACGGCATCATGCTGCCAACAATATCACTTGTATCATATCAGCCAGCTGCTTTTGCAATAGTGGTCCACACTGTTGCTATATTTTAACAGTCAACTGGTCTTGTTTTAGTGGATATATGAAGCTACGATTGACAGACCAGTAAAAAATGGGCCATCTTCATACTATGACTTTGAGAGAACCTTTTTCCGAATCTGCTTTATTCGCATTCGATTTATGCATTTGACTTTTTTGGGATGGTTATTGACGTCGCAGTTGTGGATGCTTACCTCCAAAAAGTTTTTTCTGTTGGATTGAAATTATTTGAGTATATTGGCATGTTTTTTTTGACATGTCTTTTGAATAGCTATATTATTTAAATGTTAGCAGTTTGCTTTTGGCCAAGATCTGGGAACATAATTAAATCAGTGGGTTGCTAGCAATGGATCATGTGCATTGATGGCTTATAGATAGCTTTTTGTTCTTTCGACGAAAAATTCATCTGGAAAAACAGTTGGCCTCTCTTCTTACATTTTATCATTCAACCCTTTCTGATGCTTCGGAATCGCTCTGTGGAATACGACAGCCCTTCCGCCATCAAGAACACCTGAGCTTTTAAGGAAGCAAAACTTCGTGTTTGGTGCTGTAGATGCTCTGGCCTCTATCTGTATGATTGAAATGAATGTCAAGTCGGTTTGTCTTAAAACAATTTTTGTTTAGCAGGTGACTATTTTGGTCCAAAAATTATTTTCTGGGAAGTCTAGATCCATTCATTACTTTTTGTAAATTGTGGTGATGTTTTGCACACATCATCTCTTAGAAAAATCTTGTGCGCCCTGGGAGTTGCTAGATTTTGTGCTGAAAATGGTGATTTTGGGGTATTTCATAGAACATTCAAACTCTGCTTTTAAATCTTTTTGAATAGTGAAGTAGTGTTGGCAGTTATGTGGATCATTTCTCGTAACTCGGAAAATTCTCTTGTTGCTTGGGCATGGTCTTTCATGCCTGAAAATGGTCTTTTAAAGGGGAACAATTGTCAAAAATGAAAGTTTAACAGATGACAGAGCTCAACAAAATGAGACACACAGTTTTTATTTTATGACAAAAGCTAGTGTATTACCAGAGATATTTAGTCCGAAAGTCCAGCAGCTACCATCTTGCCACTAATTATGCATGATGTCACTGGTGACACATTCAAATTATCTCCACTTTGTTTCCAAAATACTCCACATTGAATTATTGCAAATGGTTGTCTCTTTCATTTCATCATAAACCAAAGCAATAATATGTTTAAGATCCAATAAAGAAAACAACATAAGGTTTTGCATTACTAAGGAAATAGCAATGCTTAGCAACGGACTCCAATGACATCATGAAAAATCAAGATGGTAGCTGCTTGACTTTAAGAGCAAATATCTATAGAACTAAGCAAGCTTTTGCTGTGCTGTTGATGGGAAATCCCATGTTTTGTTGTACTCCATCATCTGTTAAAATTTCGCAATGGTCAAAAATGAAATTTTACCAGGTGATAGAGCTCAACAAAACGTGACACACAGTTTTTATTTCATGACAAAAGCTTGTGAAGTTCCGGAAATATTAATCCCAAAGCCCCGCAGCTACCATCTTGCCACTACTTATGGATGATGTCACTGGTGTCACACACAAATTATCTACACTTTGTTTCCAAAATACTTCACATTGGATTATTGTAAAGGGTTCTCTCTTTTATTTCATCATAAATATAAGCAATATGTTTAAGATCCAATAAAGAAAATAACATAGGGTTTTGTGTTTCTAAGGACATAGCAATGTCTAGCAATGGACTCCGATGACATCATGAAAAATCAAGATGGTATAGCTGCTTGACTTGAGAGCAAATATCTACAGAACTAAGCAAGCTTTTACTATGATGTTGATGGGAAATCTCATGTTTTGTTGTGCTCTATCATCTGTTAAAATTTCATTTTTGACCATTGTTCCCCTTTAAGTTATCCATTCATTATTTCATTTTACAGTAGTTCAATGTGAAGCTTAGAATTATTGTGAATAGGTCTCTTGATGGTGCAAAATAAGGAACTGCCTCGTCCCTTCAGAGTCCAACAGATGCACAGATCTTACTGACATTTTGATCCCCTGTATTTGCTGTGTTGAGAAAACGAGAGTTCTGTGGAGTGCATTTTATTTATATATTATAATATCTGAGAATGAAATGAAGGAATCCTGCTATTTCACTTTTATGCCATGCAGTACTTTGTACGGAGTTACGCTTTCTGAACACAGAGTCAAAAATGTGTTGATGTGACATCAGCACTGGTCTGCTCCATTCTGCAACAATTGCATTGCTGTCGTCGGTTAACCACACAATCGTTCATCCTTGTGATTAAATTGCTGATCCGTTTTCGCACCACTTTGTGCATACGAGCATAGACGAAGGGATTGACGCAGGCATTCATTGTTAGGATGGAAGGTGTGATTGCACCCAGTGTAAATATCTGTTTGAAATGAATTATAAGATAGACAGGATCACGCACTGCCAGTAAAGCCCATAGAACGGAGTATACTGTTTGCGGGCCTGTCAGCGAGAAGAATGCTATGATGATTATGATGCACATCTTCGTTGCACGTTTCTCTCTGTTGAAACTTCTCCTGGACGATGTGTTGAATTTCTTTTTCTGTTGGTAGAGCTTGTATATTGTACACATATATGAAATTATTAGAATGATCAAGGGCAGTAGGAAGGAAACTGTGGCGTAGAAGATGCGAATTCCAAGAAACTGGGCCTCTGTCTCGTAAAAATCGTAGCATTTATTGTTACGCAGTCCTTGAAAATACATGCGTGGAGAAACAGCAGTCGCGGAAACCATATATATAACTAATGTTATTATGACTGATGTCTTTGGTGTTATGTTCGGTGCCAGGGGCATATTGATAGCTCTGAAAAAAAAGTAATGGAAGTACCTTTTAGGTCATCACATTATTATTATCCTTTGTAGCTTCAAAAAGGAATTTCTGTGCTAGTCTTTCAAACGCATTTTTTTGTTTTGTTTTCACTTAACCCTCAGAGAAGTACCTTACTTTTGACTGCACGCTCAACTTCATCTCTCATACAAACATTTAGGATGGGAAAAAAGATGACAACAGCTATTGCCATGTCTCACAACCTGACATGATTCTGCCTGTATTAGATAGAACGTTCATTGCTCTTAACTATAAAAACAGATAAAAATTCTGTATGCATTTACCTATTTAGTTATGGATTTATAAATCCTGTTGTAAAAATAGCAATGATAATGTCACACATACCTCCATCTCTCCACTGCTATGGCAACTAAAGTCCAAGCTGATGCCATTATTGGAATTAGTATCATTCCAATGATTATTTTGCATCCAGCTCTACCAAGGTGCCACACCGCTCCCCATGCAATTTGTTGTGCCATATAAAGTGGTGTTATAATGGATGCAGCAAAGTCAGTCATTGCCAGTGACACAATGAGACAGTCACAACGCTTCAATTTCTTTTGCTGAACGCCGATCCAGTATATGATTAAAGCATTGCCTGTCGTGCCAAAGAGGAAAGTCACTGCCTGTAAGGTATAGAGGACGATATTGACGCTGACTGGTAAGATCCAGTATGATTGCTGTTCTGGTGCATCTGTTGTGTTTACAGTTGTGTTGAATGGAGATGCTGTATCTGGTTGCATATACAGGTATTCCATGCTGGGTAATACCAATTCATCAATAGAACTATATCTTTGAAATGTTGTGTCTATGTTTGCCTGTAAAATTAGAATTGAAGTTTGAATTAGTATTCTGAATTGCTTTTTTCTGATTTTAAAAATTCCAGTAATAGTGATGCCTTTTAGTTAGTTTCATAGCTGCTTTTGAAGGTACATTGACCCAAATTTTTCAACCAGTTTTTTATTTTGTTTTTGTGATTAGCAACGACTTGTTCACTTTGTTAAAGCAGTAATCCAAGTTAGAAGATAGTGGGGAAACCTGAAAATGTAGAATTTTCATTTATATTGTTCTGTCGGTGATACTGACTAGTTCATGCTCAGGCGAGTATTCTTCAATAACCGGTAGACCAAATCACATTTACTATTACCTGCTGCTGCTAATGCGGAACTTCAAAAATTATTTACTAATGGAGAGAACTATTCACTTCAGAAAGCCATCAGTTTTCCAACCCAGCTAAGCGACAGTAGGTCTTTTGAGCCAAGTTGAAATAATATTACCTGCTCTGCTGATTTCCGTACGATTTGTGCCAAGCCAGGTGCTATTTCTGTAGGCAAGAGATAAATTTTCCGAGTCTTAGATGTCTGAAACAATTAATGTTAGTATTTCCCAGAGTCAAACCTGGTTTGGAAGAAATTTGTCTTTGTAAGGTGACTGTAAAATTTTTTTAGGTATACTTCCTTTAAGGAGGCATACTTTCAAGGAAATCAGTTGCAGTCAGGCAGAGAAAAATTCTTGCATTGAAGTTGTAAGTAGATAGTGCTTCAGATATTTTCACCAATCCATAATACTAAGCCACTAAATTACGGAATAAGAGCCCTCCGCTGAATAAGCACCCCTTCCAAATAAGCACCCCCCTGGTAGGAGTAATTTTTATAAATATGCACCCCCGCTTTATTAAGCACACCCCACTGTACAAAAAGGAGGTACTTATTTAGAACCATTATGCTCACATAGGGTCACATATTTGGTCAGGCATAAAAGACAAAGACATGGACACACTGTACATCTGACTATTAGAGTAACAGCTGGATTTGACTGCAAATAGTGCGCATTGAAATTGAAAGTTCCTTTTAAAACAACTAGTATTTTATACACCTTACCAAAATTTTTCAAACAACCACCCCCCTTTTTTTCCAAAATCATGA
Source organism: Scolionema suvaense (assembly GCA_027575255.1). Taxonomy (NCBI): domain Eukaryota; kingdom Metazoa; phylum Cnidaria; class Hydrozoa; order Limnomedusae; family Olindiidae; genus Scolionema; species Scolionema suvaense. The sequence continues at coordinate 6,817 of JAOBRC010216244.1, read as the reverse complement.
CAAACGTGTCATCTGGTCTATGCATAGGATGGTGTGCAAACCATGATTTTTTTGAATCACCCAAGAGTTGCGGAATTGTGCTTGGTGAGAGTGAGTAGCACTGAACTCTAGAGCACAGCTACTTAACCAAATTATCAAGCGTACCTTGCTGGAATCTGAATTTTAAAACTGTTCATGTCAGCATGCTCAGACTACAATTCATGTGACACTACGTATACACATTCGTTGCCTCATTTTCCATTTCTCACTGCCAAACTAGTAAGTCGTGCTGTCTCTATCTCTATGCCATCTTTTATAGCAGAGCCAGTTTCTACTTGGTAGATGTTATTTAGTATTTCAATGTATTAACTTCAGTTAAGTACGTGTTAAGTGTGGCCATATTGTTACTCTCATATTGAACAGTGCGACATCTGTATAAATAACAAAGCAGACTTTTCTCCGATCTTGTTTCTACTGTCTGCTTGTACTCTCAGCTTTTGCAATGCTGTTGCAATAGCACAAAAGTCTGTTGTTTTCAATTTCGGTTCTGGTCTTTACTACACACATTATTGTGGTTTTACTAGTCAGACACTTTTTTATAAGAGATATGTCTCTTTATCAACTGACTCGAGTGTTTTTCTTTTGTGCTGTGCATCTACTGATCTTTCTCTCATTGTTATTGAGAGCCTATCAGATGATCTAATTGTTTATTCTCTGATTATCTCTATGATGTCTTATTTTTTGCTTGTTGGCTAAACGTATTATGTGCTATTGTTCTTCTATGGATTTCGTTGTACACTCTGTTTTTGTAAGAACAATTTTGTAAAAATGTGAGCTTCAAATTTTCCAAAAAAATGCGAGGAATTGAAGAACAAACCCCAGCTGAGCTTTCGCACGAACATTAGGAAAAGCAGCACTCTACTTTATAGTAGAGATGTTTACAATGCTTAGACAGTGTGAGGAATGAAATCAAATAATCATTAGAGACAGGTTGTATTGGTCAAACCATAACAAACCTACACTATCAGCATGTGTGCTTACTTTATGATGTAGTAACCTGTTTCTGTGCAATGAAGCAGCAGTGTATATGTGATTCATCAGGAAACAAGGCAAACCTGGCAGTCGTTTTGGTCATGAATTAACGCTCCGTATAGAGTTGTGCAAGTATCCAGCATCTGGTAGCAAACCCATTAGCCGCCTTAGAAACCTGCTGCAAATTGAAGCTGTTTAGTAGAACGAGTCTTTAAAAGTTTTGTTCAGGTAGATCACTTGTATATGGAGAATGCAGTTTTATGATTGAGATAGTTACTGTCCAAGTCAGTATTGTCTTGTGACATTAGAGCAATTTGACATTATTGTTCTTGTAACAATAAGGTTGAAGATGAGCGAAAAATTAAGACAATGAGTCTCAGCTTAAATTTTCTGATGCTTTTAAAAAAAGAGTGTAGAGTAATGCTCTATTCAACCACGTTTTTAAAAAAAGCATGCTGCTTGCAGTGGTACCAAGGTAGGGAGCAGGTTTTTTTCTAGCCACTTTTGCTTACGGCCGTTGTTGATGAACATATTGAGTTTCGGAAGCTCAATTTGAAAAATTTTGCTGCGTTTTGTTGGGTATGAAAGCATCAAGATATTGTATTGTAATACTACAAATGTATTCAATACAAAAGGGTCTAAGTCATCAGGAAGTATTTCACAGGCCTGTAGACACTTCATAGAAACGCCTGTGTCTTGTCTTGTAAAACCTTGATGTGGAATGGTTCAAACCGTTGAATGCAGACAAAAATTTCTTTGTTAGAAAATTGAGTTTTTAGCAAATTGAGTTTCTTACATCCTGTTACCGGACCTAAGAAAGTGGTTAGGAAAACCCTGGTGGCTGTCCTTTAGCTGCCCCCGTTTGAACTTGAAAAGTTTTACGTGTGTTTGAAACGAGAATAACAATAGATATCATATACACAATTTTTTGTTATAAGAAAAACTTTTATAAGCAAATTCAGCTGAAAAATACTAAAAAATAGTGAAATATGAAGGAAACGTACAGAATAGGTCGGGGGCTAGGATTTTAAAAGTACATGCGCAATTTAAGAAAGATACGTACAAGGAAATTGAACCATCAAAAGCAACATTTTTAAGGGACTTTCATTCTCAATGTGAGTCATTTGCTAAGAAAATTGAGTCTTTACCTAAAACTGCTTTATTATTTAAAAAAGTGTGTATTCAAGTAAGCCTTAAATCGAAATTGCGGGAAATGTCCTACTCTATCAGGGCGATGGATTGCTCCATGGTAGTGGCTGTTTTGTGATTTTGTTGCTCTTTTTGTAGATGCCAAATATCTCAAAAGGCAATGGATTAAAACTTTGCTATAGGTGTTTTGTAGCTTCTCAAGTTTGATGATTTCAACAAACCATGCAATTTTCACACTTTTTGATGAACTTTGTTCTAGTCTAAAAACTGTTTTCAGCCATTTCTGCACCTTTCCTACTTTTTGGCATATATTATAGCTACCAATGAAACATTATCTTACTTATTCTTGATAGATCCCGCTGTCCTGTTGCTGACAACACTTTTTGATATGAAAACAGAATTGCATTTTGCTAGTTTTACCGAATTCGGACAAAAAATGAGACTTCTCCCAATCATTGCCATTCTGGCAAGCTCAGCTTTCTGCATGGCTTATTGTCTATCCTGTGCGTAAGATATCTTTTGTGCTTTTAGTATGGGGGAGCTGCAGAAAATGTAGATTTGTTAGAAACCAACAATGATTGGTGGAATTCAAGTGGTCTTATTAAAAGCTACTAATCCTGTTAGTTTTCGCATGGCTACAATAATGTTCGCTATAAATACCATGTGGCTCCAAAATCAGAAAAATATCCATGTTGTCTGAAGTGCTGTCATGTAAATCATGGATGCAGGGGTTTTTTAATCCGTGTGTAAATGCTGTTTTCATGCTCCAGGGTTTTTTCTAGGCGCTTTTTGAGGTCCACTAAACGGACGTCAAAAACTCAAATTCAAATTGAGTTTTTATACTGAATTTATTTTCACAATCTAGTAAGATAACTGAAGCTGCAAAGTTTATTTCGTTAGCTTTTTTATCTTGCAGTGTGAGGTCTGCGAGCAACACGTCCGTTGCGTTTGACTTGAATATCCTCGCTTTTCAACGGGTGCAACACGCACTTGATACATCTACTGACCAGGAAGTCAACCTGGTCATGCACACAGGTCCTGCTTTCCAATGTTCATCATGATGAAGCTTGTAAAGCCACCAGACTTTCAACATGCTTTCGCATGGTAGTCGCATTAGCACTGATATTCATTAGGCAGGGAAGACATTTTTGTTTTCTGTGATAATGCTTCACGAGCCCTGCTTGAAGTGGATGACTGTTATCTTATGTCATAGCATTGAATCTCTTCATGTTTTCAAAGTTGCTAATGCTTCTAGTAATGCTCCGTAAGTTTAATTTTCAGCTAATTTAGCCCTTTATCTGATAGAAAACCTTAAAGCTGACCCGCAAGGGGGCTTCACAATGCCCCCCCCCCCCCCTCTGAACCCCATATGCAAATGCTCACTGGCTATGCCGGTTGGCAGAAAACTCAATTTCATAACAAAACGGCCCTCAGCTAAACTGGCTAGAAAAAACTCTGTGCTCATATGCGATCAGTTTTTTTACCTGAATTGCAAAAGCTGGCGTGGCGTTTAGTAACAATATTCCTAGTATAAATACCTCCAGCTATTTTTTGTCTCAAAGCTAGTTTTCTCCTCTTCCTGGCATTTTTCTAGCTGTAGCAAATGATCCAGCGTTCTCCTGACTTCGCCCTGAAATGCAGAGAAGTGTGAGATATATATATGAATGAAAAAGTACTTTCCTTTGAGTTTCTTGTGCCGTTTTGTGAGCACCAAGTAGTAGGTACTGATCATACCTAGTAAAGGTCTCATTTGTTGTTGGTGTGTCCACTTATGCTTTTGAATTACTATATTTGTTGTACTTATGCTTTAGAGGAAGAGCCCTATAAAAATAATTAGACCTATCCGTCTGTCCTTCCATCTGTCACCTACGCATTTTCGCGGATAACCACTCAATGTATTTTCCTGAAATTTAGGCGTGAAGGTGGCAATCGGTAATTAAGGAAACGTGATAGAACTGGAATGTTGAAAAAATATTTTGTTTGGTTTGCGGGTGGCAATTAATGCTTCAAAATGACCATTTTAACGCTTTTTCGAAATATTTCAAGATCCATGCAGCACGTTGTTATGGATCATGTGCCATAATGCATCATGGATCATATCAGGGGAAACTCTCGTTCGCCTTGCGGGTGGCAATTTAGGTCCAAAAATGGCAATTTCAGGGTTTTTTCCAAATATATATGAAAAAGGACTGATCCGATTTTTGTCATTTTTGGTGTCATTCTTTGGGGAATTTTGCATATGTTATCAATTGTGTCCCTTGTCTGAGGAAAATCTTGTATATCTTGCAAGTGGCTGGTTACGTCCAAAAATTGCGATTTTTAGGATTTTTTTCCTAATATGTGAGAAAGGGTTCATCTAATTTTTGTCGTTTTTGGTGTGATTCACCGGGGCAACGCTGCTATGTTATGAACCATGCACCATGTCTGGGGAAAGTCTCGTCAGGTTTGCAGGTGATAACTTATGTCCAAAAATGGCATTTTTCAAGGATTTTTCCAATATGTCAAAAACAGTTCATCCCATTTTCGTCATTTTGGGTGTGGATTTTAGGAAAAAGATAACTGTTGTTATGGCCCATGCCATATATCTTGGGAGGATGTTTTTTTCATTTGTGGTATGAATTTTATGGCTTATTTGTTATGTTTTCCCTTGATCTAACACAGTCATTCTCAATTACGTTTGCAGCAGTCCACTAGTTCTATACAGGTGTTTTGAGAATGTCTTAAAATCTGTTCATTGTGTTTTGTAATTGATTTGGTAAAAATCTTGTTAAGCTTTCGGTGTGTCCAAGTTTACCTTGAAATGGCTATTTTTGGAGGATTTTTTAAAATAATTGTGCCAAAGTTCATTCTTAATGTTTTTTCAATTTGTAGGGTGAATCTTTAGATCTTTTTTAGTAGCGAATCATTATGTGTAGCGTGCTCCCAGGCCTAGCTAGAGAAGAAGCTGACTTTCTGGAGCAGTCTGCGAGCAGGCTACATTATGTGATAATTGTTCTCTGTGAGTGGGTAGTTTTTAACGTCTCCTGAAATGTTTTTGTGGATTCACTCTTTTCTGTTTTGTGATCTTTGGTGTGAGATTCTAATTGTTTGTTAGACCAGTTTTAGTAGCTGCATCAAATTAGTTCAAAATCTATCGTTTTTAGGGTTATTGACTGGTGATCTGCGTATTATGTTGTAATTATTTTGGCAGGAAAAGTTTATTTTGAGTTGTATCATATCCATTGCCATTTTCTCAAATTCGACAATTTCTGTCCCAAAATTGGCCTTCCTAGGTGATTAGGAAAAATTGCAATGTCCGCCTGAATCTTTAGAGCTATGGTAGCAGAGTTGGCCACGTGTGAAGCTTAACTCATTCGGTACTGTATTACAACCTCCTGCAAAATAATCTCTAAAAGTTGAGACAGGCAGGGATTCAGTAATTTCTAAGCAGCTTTAAGTGAAGAGAAGAGCTGTGTCTGACTTCAGCAATTGTGAAACCTCTTCATCAGCATCCAAATTACATTTGAGTTGTTTTCAAATGGTATTTACTCTTTTTCAGGCATCCTTTCCACTTGTCATCGGTCCTGTAGAGTTGTACAAATTGCTGAAGATGCGTCACAAGGATGGTGAACTGTACCTGAGAGAAGCCTTAAACAAGTGAGATTCCGGATTCGTTTTGTATTCCTTGAAAAGGGATTGCTTCTTGGAAAGACTGCTCACAGTGAAAATGATGGAGCATGTTTTTGTTGTTGTTTTAGATGCCGCGAAATTGAATACACTTAAGGTAACCCTTAAGGGATAGGACTTTTTTCGTAAAAAGGGAGGATGGCTAAAAGAGGGGAGTGTCGTAAAAAGGGGGATACAAGAATAGATTCATCTGTTAGCTATTTAAGTCATAGATCTAAAACATTTGTAATTGTTTTCGTAAACATGGTTCTGAAACCACTTTATGGTAGCTCAGTCGCACTCAAAACAGAATGAGACCCCTCTGCACACAATGAAAAATGCAAACATTTCATTGCGAAAAGGGGAGGATGACAAAAAGATGAGATGGGACACTTCTGCCCACTATGGGATACTCTGTCTGAGTATGATTTTTACCAAGAAGCCTCATCCTTAAGTTTTGCCAGACTTCGTAGAAGGTCTATCTTACGCAAAAATTTTGGCAGTAAATCTTGAACCGATTGGCAAAATCTCTTGGAAACCTGGTGACTGTCCCTTAGTTTGGGCAAGGATTAAGTTAGTAATATAATAAACAATATTGATTTTGAATAAATTGTTTGTATGAGAGTTGTCTGGTCATTAGTTAATAATGTGATAGTGTTAGGGTTTTCAGACAACTGGTCCTATGTTTAACACTGGAAATCGCCTATACTTACTGTCTACCTTCTCGCCTTTCTTCTCGTCCTTGGTCTTCTTTCGTGTCCACGATCTTCTTTCTTGTCCAAAAGTGATAATAATCACTATGGGTGAAGCCTGAAGATGCTCTCCCATAGTCAGGAGGGTGAAAATTTGGGCTCTTATATTTTAACATTGGATTATTATCACTTTTGGACAAAAAAGAAGATCGTGGACACGAAAGAAGACCAAGGAGGAGAAGAAAGGCGAGAAGGTAGACAGTAAGTATAGGCGATTTCCAGTGTTAAACATAGGACCAGTTGTCTGAAAACCCCAACAT
>JAOBRC010216133.1:0-14927 GCA_027575255.1 Scolionema suvaense | reverse complement strand
TGCAATGCTGATTGGATACACACAAACTCAAAATCCAGTATTCCAACAAATACAGCTCATATTGAGCATATATACGTCCGCACGATAGACCATGCCTTGCTTACGCTCGGCAATCAGCTCGCCGTTGTTTGCATAGTAGAACTCGCTGGCCGAAATATCGGCTTGTAGGGCTTTTTTTTAAAGGTTAAGATTCCGATTCCTAGTGGCAATACTGCTACTGCATTAGGAATCTCAAAATTTTTAATTTCAACGGTTCCATTGCATCCTGTCCCTTTAACAGACAATCTCTACGCACACTTCTTACCATTATAACTTATTTCCCACTCAACTCCTAATAAATTGTCAATCCCAACTGAAAATGTCAATCTTTGTATTCTCTTTCTGGGCCAAGCCACTGTATTCTGATGGTAAATACGAAACATGGGTACTAAGAAAACAGAAGTCACAGAATTAGTGGACTCCCGCAAACTTAACTGAGAATCACCGCGTTAGATCAAAGAACAGAATAACACATAAAGCCATAAGATTTGAAACACAAATGGCAAAAAACTAATGAAGAGTTCTGAAACATGAAAAAATCCTAAAAACGGCACTTGTTGACATAAATTGCCACCAGCATGCTGAAAAACCTCTTCCCAAGAGATATAGCATGGGTCATGTAATACGTTTTGTTGTCCCTCAGATCCACGCCAAAACTGAAAAGATAAATCATTGTTGACACATTTGGAAAAAACTCTGAAAATAACCACTTTCAGACCTAAATTACCACCTGCAAGCCTCACGAGACTTTCCTCAGGTACGGCACATGGTTCATAACATAGGAAAAGATTCCCTGAAGAATCACATCGAAAATGATGAAATAACACGGATGAACCATTTACGACACACTTCGAAAAATCATTGACAATAGCCAATTTCAGATGAAAATTGCCACCTGCACATTTGGAAAAAACCATGATGCATATATAATGCCACCTGCAAGCCAAACAAGAGTTTTCCCAGATCTTATACATGGTCCACAGCATAATTGCTATTGCCCTGTAGTTTCACACCCAAATCAAAAAAACATAATGACCAGATTTTCAAATATTCTCAAAAACCCCTAAAAATGGCAATTTCGGGGCATAAATTGTCACCTGCAAGCCAAACAAACTTTTTTTTTCAGTATTCTGGATCCATCACCTTTCCTCAATTACGGATTTTCACCTTCGCACCAAATTTAAGAAAAATTCATTGAGCGGTTATCCGGGAAAATAGCAACGCCCAAGGTAGCCTGCTCACAGACAGAGAAAGTTAGCTTCTCCTATAGTCTGCTCACTTCCGTACGCTTATGCAATTCGCTATCTCAGTGCAAATTCAATACCTTACTTATTGAGAGGACGGCTCTGACACCTGGTTTCGTGCTGCACAGATTGCAAGAAACAAATTTGAATCTTGGCGGAAATTCCAGCTGTTGCTACAATACATAACATAAATAATAGCTGTACCTTTATCTTGTTTTTGTGAGTTGCTGCTATTTTTTTTTTAATGTATAACATTAGCACCCAACGAACCAAGTTGAGAACTAAGTTCTCTCAGAGTCTGCTTACTTTGGTGCGCATCTCTGTTTTTCAAATTAGCAAACTTGTTTATTATTTGCCAGTTTGCGTCAGGTGTTCCTATAGCAACCACATGATTAACATCAGTTTGTATTCGATCAGTGCATAAAGTCATGCATAATTGATGAGTTGAAGTCACTGGTGGCGTTAATGTGCTCATTTATGGCATAATTATCAAAGCAGAAATGCTGTGAAAGGCAACAGACCAAGCAAGCAAGTGAAACGCAGTGCGCTTGGTGTGGTACAGGCTACCAATGTCAACAAACCTAGCAAAACGGCAGGGCTTTACACAGTGCCATTTTAACTCACGGCTCCTTCAAAAAACTTCAAAATGAGTTTTACCAGATTTATAAACACGTTTCTGATCATGACATTATATAAGTGTTGCTTCCTGGTAAACGTAAATATAAAATTTATATCGTATTCAATACCTTGTATTCCAAAAGACTCCTTTATCTCTTTTACTAAAGATAGATTGTAGGTGTCAAATCAAAACAAACCCACACTATCAGCCTGTGTACCTTCCTCATGAGACAGCAACCAGTTCCTGCGCCAGGGTAGTGAAGCAAGGATATTATGATTAATCAGAAAAAAAAAACAAAGATAGCCTTTTGGCTCATGGTTGACAGCTCTGTAGAAAAGCGGACTGCGCAGCAAGTGAGAAGACCAGCCGTATGTAGAAAAGTGCGACTGTGCAGCAAGTGAGAAGACCAGCCGTCTCTAGAAAAGTGCGACTGTGCAGCAAGTGAGAAGACTAGCCGTCTGTAGAAAAGTGCGACTGCACAGGAAGTGAGAAGACTAGCTGTCTGCAGAAAAGTGCGACTGTGCAGCAAGTGCGAGAAGACCAGCCATCTCTAGAAAAGTGTGACTGTGCAGCAAGTGCGAGAAGACTAGCCGTCTCTAGAAAAGTGCGACTGTGGAGCAAGTGAGAAGACTAGCCATCTCTAGAAAAGTGCGACTGTGCAGCAAGTGAGAAGACCAGCCGTCTCTAGAAAAGTGCGACTGTGCAGCAAGTGAGAAGACCAGCCTTCTCTAGAAAAGTGCGACTGTGCAGCAAGTGAGAAGACTAGCCATCTGTAGAAATGTGCGACTGTGCAGCAAGTGAGAAGACTAACCTTCTCTAGAAAAGTGCGACTGCGCAGCAAGTGAGAAGACTAGCCGTCTGTAGAAATGTGCGACTGTGCAGCAAGTGAGAAGACTAGCCGTCTGTAGAAAAGTGCGACTGTGCAGCAAGTGAGAAGACTAGCCGTCTGTAGAAATGTGCGACTGTGCAGCAAGTGAGAAGACTAGCCGTCTCTAGAAAAGTGCGACTGTGCAGCAAGTGAGAAGACCAGCCGTCTCTAGAAAAGTGCGACTGTGCAGCAAGTGAGAAGACTAGCCGTCTGTAGAAAAGTGTGACTGTGCAGCAAGTGAGAAGACTAGCCATCTGTAGAAATGTGCGACTGTGCAGCAAGTGAGAAGACTAGCCGTCTGTAGAAATGTGCGAGTGTGCAGCAAGTGAGAAGACTAGCCGTCTCTAGAAAAGAGCGACTGTGCAGCAAGTGAGAAGACTAGCCGTCTGCAGAAAAGTGTGAATGTGCAGCAAGTGAGAAGACTAGCCGTCTCTAGAAAAGTGTGACTGTGCAGCAAGTGAGAAGACTAGCCGTCTGTAGAAAAGTGCGACTGTGCAGCAAGTGCGAGAAGACCAGCCATTTCTAGGAAAGTGTGACTGTGCAGCAAGAGAGAAGACTAGCCGTCTCTAGAAAAGTGCGACTGTGCAGCAAGTGAGAAGACTAGCCGTCTGTAGAAAAGTGCGACTGTGCAGCAAGTGAGAAGACTAGCTGCCTGGGATACCTGATGGTGAATTCAAAGAGCTGACGATTACAACTGGTGTTCAATGTAAAATTGTGAAAAGTTCCATATCCTTGGTGAGAATAGGCTACAGATAACTTCTAGAACTCAATTAAATTGAGTTTTGACGCCCGCACACTGCAGTCATTTCCTGCCTGTATAAAACCCTGAACCGGTGAAATGGCTAGATCTGGGAACAGGCCATGCCCAAGACCAGCAGGATCATTTTCAGATATGACACATGACCCATGACATAGCTACATCTGCCATAAAAAGTTGGAGAATATCGACAAACGGATTTTCAAATATTTAATAAAAGAACTATTACAAATTCTTGGACACAAATGTTCACACCTAAGCCAAACAAGAAATCATCCAGATATAACACATGGTCCAGAGCAAGATTTCAGCCAAGGCCGCAGTGATGAGATGTAAACTATACCCACCCCAAAATCACATATCACCACACCTACAATAAATACTACTGGTTTCCAGGTTACTCAACAGAAGTGCCATAAAGCAATGTTTGGAAAAAACAAAATGGATGTCTCTAGACACATATGGCGACTCGCAAGTTAAAAAATTTTTTCTAAAATAAAATACGGCTTCATCACTGTTTATATTCACCTTTGATATCTGCAGGTGGTTACAGAGGAATAGACAGAGAGATGGAATCCATTGAAGGTAATCTAGGACAAGGATGTTTATTTGGAACTTTCATTACTTTTTTTAAAGGAAATTCAAAGCAAGTGAGTTAGGGTTGCTGGTGGCATACATTTTCAGCTAAGGTTTATTCAAACAGAGAGTGTTAAGTAGATTTTCCTTATTAGTGTAAATCAGCAAATTTGACTCATGCACTAGCAGGAATGCAGTGGGATCTATGAAAAAAGTCAACAAAATTGAAATGGTGCATGAATGCCGAACCAACAAAGAAAGGCAACCATACTTTCAAAACTTAGTTGGTACTAGCATGGGAATCATAAAGGAGGTCTGACTTACTGTGCAAACGATACAAGGGTTATTTTGTCCATGCAATACGTAGAGGATGCATATGACCCCTTCCCCCAGTAGAGGAGGTATAACAAAATTTTAAAGAAGTCAAAATTCTAAGACAAAAAGATTGGTAAGCGAAAAATTCCTACGACCAAGAACTCTTCAGTTTCACCTTTTGTTGCTTTTTTTTTATCAGATGCAAATGACCTACCTTCACAAGTTCTGTTACATAACTTTCAGGTCCAGTAAACTCTGTTGGATCTTTAACTTTTATGAGAACGATGAAAAACAGGTAGTGCCACATGTTGTGTTCCTTGTTCACATGCTCCTCAAAAGTTACAGTTCTGTTGTCAAATGCAGATCTTTCCAAACCTAAGCAAGACGACAACTGAAAGTTACATGTTCAACACAGCATAGAATACCAAGTTTGCGGCAAAAAAAGATTATAATGCTACATACCTATGCCCAGCTAGAAGGTCACTAAAAAGTCTAAGTAGCAAAAACAACAACAACAACAAAACACTGAACCCTGCAAGCTTGAACAGTTTACTTCAAAGTTACAGCACTCATTATTCAGTCACCCATGTGACACATTACATGTATTACTCGTTGTTGGAAAGTTTTATGAAGTACTTGTTATCAATCATGCTTATCTTTTGACAGTACTTCAGCAAAAAACTCAGATCAGTGTGTCTGCACCAATTCTAACAATCATTAAACTCAAGCAAACAGAACCTCGCCACGAATCGTGCGATTAAAAAAAAAAAAGGAGCTACTATGGTATTACCTCATTGACATGAACCTGATCCGATAAATATGAGGGTCATGAAAATACGCCACAAGCAGCAATTTCCTAGTCAAATGAACCACTGACAAAAATAATCACAAAAAATGCAAGATTACATCAGTCGTGATAAAAAGTACATAATTTGCCTAAACATCACAAATACAACACATGAGGGACATACTTACCACAAATAAAACATGTATTCTTCAGTAAATCTTCCTTGGTCTGTTTCTCACTTCTCAAATCAGCGAATGTGTCAATTATAACACCAAAAATCAAGTTCAGAACGATAATGATCACAATGAAGAAAAAGAGAAGGTCGTATATGACACGAGCAACAAAGAATTGATCCTGAAAGAGAAATGGGAGATCGTGGGTGGCAAATAGGTACCTGTCTTATACCACCTTAAGCGCAAGATGATTAGTGGTTCGGTATTATAGAAAGTTGTATGAATGTTGAACACAAATACTCTGCAGTTACACATTCAGAGTATCAAGTCTGTCATGCAACCAAAGGATTTTAATAATGACCATTTTGAGTGCAAAAATGTTTTGCCCAGGGCAATCAAGAGTTTTCTGGGATAGCACAAATGGTTCATTACATAACCAGAATGGTGACTACCTTTCACATCAAAATTGGAACAAACCAGGGAGCAGACCTTGACTTATTAAAGAAACCCTAAATAACTTTGGGATACGTCCAATTGGAACAAGAGCTTCCCAGTTGCTCAAAGCTGATGTAAATGCTCACCAATATGTAATGGAGTTCATAGTAGAAATTAATAATATTCATTCAACAGAGGGATAACCCAGAAGTATGAAATGCTTTGTGATGTGCCTCATCCCATAGAAAAAGAACCCTTATTGCTCTCGAAAATTACTTGAACAAGGATTCTTAACTCTAACATATGTTAAAATACCCAATACTAAATTCAAAATGACAGTTTTTTAAACCAATTTGGCTTCTTCATGGTGTCAACGTTTTCAGAAAAGAGGTAAAAAATGAAGATAACCGAAAAATCATGACGTCATCACAACTACGGTGTGACTTTGCCTAAGTTAAGGGTGATCCTAGTAACCCTTTATATAAAACTCCAAAAGCCTGGCTCTTGTATGGTTAAATGGGATACATAGAGGGGCAAACTGATATGTGTCCTAAATGAATGTGAGAAAGGCCTTATCAGGTTATGGGTTAGAAATAGCTTTCAAGAACCATGCAATATACCGGAGAGACAGAAATCTTTGAAATAAAATAATTATCAGTAGACCAAAGAAATAAAATGATTTGAAAATCCCTTCTTGTCATCATCTGCTACTGATGCAGATGAAATAAAAAAGATTACATCCCGGTAACAAGGGAAAAGCCCATTGTTCCCAGTTAGTAAAATGAAGACAGTCATTGAAGTAGTGGACTTCAGCAAACTTGATTACTGAGGATCTTTGCACGAGGTCAACAAAAAATAATGAGCAATGCTCCTTAATCCACAAATAGTAAGAATGTTCAGATCCAAATTGTCATTCCCAGGTTGCACACTAGTCTTCTCTACACACTTGCATGGTCCCAAGATATTTACCTACTATTGTGGTGGCACTATACGGAACTTCCAAAAAAGGATTGGCACATCAAAAATTGCAAAAACCATGACGGCAAGCGCAACCAATTATTTGTTTCGAAACTACTACTAATTCATAAATCTACTTCGATTACTGACCTTACTGACTTTCATGCAAATTTTCAGAAAAATTCATGGTTGCAGCAACATACTTAAAGCCAAAGAAGGCCAGTTCTCTGGTCAACTTAGGACTTGAAAAAGCTTAATTAAAATTTGGTTATATTACAAGAGCACATACCTTAAGCAAGTCACTATGCTTAGAGGCATAAGAAGCCGGAAAAATGAGTGATCACAAACATACCTGTCTTGATGGTGATCGAAGCACATCTCCTATGCCACCACCACTGCGTAACCCTTTGTTTAGTGTAGTGATGATACACATTATGAGGTTGTCGCAGGAATTTTCTCTCACTGTTGTAGATTCAGCAGCTATAAACTGACTGACCTTCTCAGCGGTCGGACAGGTTCCTTCACTGCTGCATCCTGCCACATCTGAAAGAGAAAGATACAAACCTATTAATGAACGTAAAGAGAAAGAGAATACAGAATACAGTCAGCACCTACTAGACAGAGTAAGCCATGGGTATCTGTATCAGACATAACAAGTGTATTCAACTTTTGACATTTTAATCAACTTTCATAACCTCTAAAATATAACAGAGCAGTTTAACACAGTTGCTCCTGAATTCCTCACACACGAAAGGAAAGAGGGAAAGGAGGGGTTAATATACCTCTGCCTATCAGCATTCTCAAAACGCTGTACATACATTGGCCGTCATTTATCCAAGCTCTTTATTGCTTTGGGTTTTTATAGATATTGTTTGTTTTCTTTTACTTTTTTAGAGGCACCATAGGCTGAAAGGAAACAGCTCCTGGAGGAACCTTGGCAAGAAACTGATATATTTTCCCTTTTCAAGTGTCTAAACCAGCAAGTGCTGGGATCACTTAGAAAGGAGATAGAAGTCTAACTCCCCATTGATGCTTTTGCAAAATAAATACACAGAATCCTGGAAAAACAGCAATAAAAGAGTGTAACACATAGAAATTCACTATTGTTCCATAAACTACATTCTCATGTCATGTAATCAAAGTCAGATTGAGTAAGAGTTTCAAAACTAAACTCAAGACTGAGTTTCTACAACTGTTTACCATGGTAGAAAAGTGCTTGGATAAATACATAATTGGTGAAATAAAGAAGAAGAAATTTGTTATCATAATTTTCAAAAGATAATGATTTTTCCTTGCATTAGCAAACCCTCTTAAAAGCGCCTTCAGCAACACCAAGAGACACTTACAAAATGAACACAAATTTCAGTTAAAGATAATTAAATGAACCACTATAAGAGTTTCTCAAAATTACAATGAGTAAACCATTGCTATTCATACTGCAAACATGTAAAAGTAGGGCCATCCTTGCATAATGGTCGCAAGAACTGAGCTCTAAAGGACATTAGGTCATGTTTTCAGAATTTTTCAAGCAACAGTGTTCCTGTTATCACCAATCACAGTTGTTAATGAGATTTGCAACCACATGGCAAATGAGAGTTTATGGACATTTGATCCACTCTTTCCTGTCGTCGCCTGATGAGCATGCATATTAGTGACTGAACCCTCTATATCTACTAGGCCTTTCGGAGGCTCCCCAACTCTAAGAGCCCCCTCCATAATTTCTAAACCACTATAGCTATGGTAATGAAGCTTTGCATGGGCATAGAGCATTTATAGGTGAACAATTTGGTATAGTTAAAAATTGCTGACATCATCAGTTATTCATGATATCATCAATTAAAGATACATGGGTAGTTAGCTTTGGCCAGAAATAGCAATTTTCGAAAGCAGGTCCAAAATTCTGGGGAATATCAAAAACTGTCAAGAACCACTGTACCATCTAGAAAGAGGTGCTGATGATGGTTTTAGGCTCATAACACTCCTTTTCATGCAGTTTTGTATTGATTTAAATCAGAAATGGCACAGAACGGCCTTACCACCTGCTAATTCAACCCAAATTTTAGCATGAAGATGTTCGAATTTCGAAAAAATATCGAATGCCCCTAAGAACATATTAAATTTCTGGACAAGTCACGAAAGCCCAAAAATGTTTATCCGTTCCGTAGATATCTGCAAAAAAACAACAGGGGGTGGGGTGGGGGCTCCGATCCCCCAGTAGATATAGGATTTATGAGAACACAGATACCTCCCTAAATGTTGACATTGAATATTCATGGCAGTATTCATTTGATCGTCAAAGTTATGAGCCTTAATAAAAGATATCTCATCCATAGCCATCATTACTATGATTGTTTCACCAATACGTCATGGAATATTTTTTCCACAACATTTACTGAAAATTAACTGTGTGTAATTGGCCGCTGCCAACACTACATCGAATTGACCAAATTTAAATATTCGTACTGCATAAATTCTAGGAAAAACGTTGTCCCACCTTTGAAGGTGTCACTCCAGCATTGCTACATACTTCTCCTCTGCACTGGTCTGCATACACTAACAAAAACATAGAGCAACAACAAGCGAATATCGGAATAAGCTATGGGTAAAATTAATAATGATCCACTAATCTGCAACAAAATATAATCATAACCACTCTGATAATCTTTCCAACCTATCAGTAACCCAATCTTAAATATGTTTTCTCTCAGATACCTATCTACACCATGCAACATGATTCAGGGAAGAGTGATCAAGTACAACGAAGAATGACTCTACAATTTGCTAAAAAAGTATCAATAATACAATGCAGATTCTAGTGATTTATCACAAAACAAGAAGATCACTAGTCAATTAGGAAAGTTTTACTTTTGAGAGGAAGTATACACAGATGCTATGTTTTAAAAAGCTGCAGCCTGCTCCACGACTAAGCACATCGTCAATAAAGCAGAAGGCTTTGCCAATAAATTCCTACAGCGGGCCATCTAACGCTATCCGTGCGAGACAGGTATCTAGGTTGCACACCGCACGATGTGCATTATGGGTCTCATCTGTTATTGGCATCGTGCTTTCATAGCAAGCTTGGTCTGTTACCTTTTGCAGTGTCTCTGTTTCATCATGATGAGTACATTAACACAACCATTTTATAATGACCTGACATGTCCAATTTTTTGATGATTGCGTTTTTCTCAGATTTTGACAGATTTGATATGAGAGCATCTTTTTGGTATATGATACATGGCCACATATAGGCCTTCAGTCCTAAAAGTTTGCAGTCAAAGGCTGGCAAAAGTTGTTTTCTAAGTTTACATGAACCATACTATGTCCACTTTGGGTATACAATTTGTGGATTTCACCAATGTATTGTGCAAACAAAGGTTGTAAGTCCTCTAGCAACACAGAAAGGAACTTATGTCCCATCATAGACAATGGTGCAGCAGAAAAAAGCCTCAGTAATGAAAAACCTGTCTATCAAAATGTTCACATTATTGGCTGTAGCGTGAATAGTCCTAACTGCGAGGGTGTTTCGAAACAAATAGTAAACACAACATTTTATTCAGAGAAAGTGTCAATCATGTTTCCTCATCTGCTTTTTATGAAATATGAAGCTTCCAAGAAAAACATGATTTGTCAGGAATGTCGGAAATGGACAAAAGGCTTTTATACAAGGACGCGACGGGTCACTTGGAAAAAATCTATTATCCATAGCCCTATGCACAGGTTGAATATGGACTGGTGCTAACCATCGCACGGGAACACCTGAAGGAACCTACAAATAATTGACCATGTTGTAAATTTCAAAAGAGAAATTCCCAACTTAGGTGAGCAGACTTCTCATAATCTTGACACAGCAAGAAGAGGATATGAGAAGGCTAATAAAAATGTTCAAAACGTGCAAGACATTCTATGTTTTACAGCATTTTCGCGCGTTTAGCCAATACAAGATGTTTGTCCCTACTTGCAATACTGGAGAAAACAAGGCTTTCAGTAAAACTAAAAAATGGGCATTTTAATACTTAGACCAAAAAAGCACTTCAAAATTAAATAGCTTCAAGAAATTTTTTGTAACTGTCGAATCACTTCAGTCTGGTGTGTGGAAGCAGTTTCCAGAAAACGCATGCTAATGGACAGAATTCTGTGGCCCTTGTTCTCTAAAATACATGAAAAATACCAAAATCCCAACCTCCTTCCAAAACCAGCACTGCCGCAGCCAGCAGACATGACAATATAGCCAAACATGATTTTTAAACAGTCACAAAAAGTATTCTCTCAAACATAGATTGCCCACCTGCAATGACTTGTGTCTCTTTATGTGCAGACAACGTTTACTTCTTTAGCAGTGCAAAACCTTACACAAACGCGCATCATACCAACATATTTTAGACGATAGTATGTCGTGATTATCTTAGTCAGTTTCAGAGAGCTTTCCCATATTGCTTCTTTGCCCAAAACATCAGATATTCAGGAAACCAACCAAAAAAGGACTCAAATTCAAAGAATCTTAAAGCACCCACTTACTATGTCAGATCCTCAACAACAGAGCAGCAACCCAATAGATGCCATCTTTGATAGTTAAAATCAAATCAAACGACATCTGAAATCCTTTCCTTTCATATTCAGCAATGCTCAAGACAATGCAACGTGAAATTAGTTCAGCAATTGCTGAAAAAACGTTTCGGTATAGCTTTAGAGCTGGAAGAAGCTCCCAGCTTTGATGGCAGTTGGAATATTTATCGCCATGAAATAAAACTACATCAATACTCTGCACTAAGACAGGAGTCTTTTTGTTTTGCGAAAAGGTCTATAGCTATTTCAAGTGATCAAGATAAACAAACCCACAATATTCTTTGAAGTTATTCTACAAAAGGTTTACCTTCCAAAATGCATTCAACAAACACCCAGGATGGACTCCTACAAGTCAATCCAATGCCAATGCAATTAGCAGCTAAGCCAAACAAACAGCCATGAAACATCAAGTAGAACTTCACATTTAACTGTCTCCATCTAACTGTACTACAACAAAATCCTGGAGGTAACCTGGTGCTAGTTGAAAGAAAGGAGATAAATGTATGCAGAAAGTAAGCAAAAAGGCACTATAACAGGTAATAACAAAAGACAAGCAGGGAAACACAAGAGGCGCAGCTTGAGAGAAAAAAATCTATATCATAATCCCTTTGTTTACTTGATAAACAAATAATTTGAATGCAGCTTCTATTATAAATTTTTTTTGAAACATTGCCAACCTATCAAAGGGAGAGAAGTCAGCAGAGAATGTGGTACCACCAAAATATCATCTTGAAGAATGTACATTCATCCTCATTTTGGAAGAGTTACCACAATAAACATTATGATAGAAACAATGGGAGTGCACGTCGCTTAAATCCATCCACATAGTAGAAAAAGATAACAATTTCTTCACCAGAACTGAACTAAGTGGATCTGAAAACATCATGTCTGAACAGTAACTCTATCATGGACCAGTGGAAATCGTAAAATGAGAAACACCAATACCTAGTACTTGTTTGAGCCATGTTGCATGAATAATCTTACACATGTACATTTTGCAAATTCTCCCTCACAAGCATTTGCAACTTTGTTGGATGCCTATTGGCCAAATCTTTCTATAATTTTACATAATCAACAAGATCTTGAAGCTCAGTGCCTATCCCTTCAATATTCCCACCAGTTTCATCTTAGATCTCCATTTTATTTGTACATCTCCAGCAACAGGATACAAAGTAGATCTGCTTTGTATTGAATGCACAGCTTTTTGTCTGGGATAAGATCCCGATGCTTGGTAAGGCTTTTTTTGAGCAGCTCAAACAAGACAATAACCACCATGCGCAGGTTTGAAAACGTTGACGGAATATATCACTTTGCTTACATGCTATGAAAGGCCCAGGGTAAATGTCGTCTTTCGTTGACAAAAAGATCAACATCATGCAGTCTAATGAACCCCCACATGAGATAATACTTCCTAGGTCAATCACAAATAAATCAGTTTCTCACCGTTACTTCCCAACATCTGCTGAATTGGTTCTGCTTCAAGAATAAAATCACTTTGGAAGAACAAAAAGCCAACAATTGAGAAAAGGTAGACTAAAACCAGAGCAAGCAATGTGGTGAGAACGATTGACCGTCCATTGCGTGTCACACTACGAACAACATTGAGGAGCGTCTCTTCTCTGAAGATCACATCCAACATCTGAAAACAAATACAAAACGAGATACAGCAAAGACTTTGCTTGTAGCAACAGTCACAGTTTTTGATCCTGCAGGACAATAATCTGTCTCAAGTTCACAGAAAAACCAAAGCGGGACTTCTTCACATGGCCGTGACGACCCTTGTAGATGCATTTAATCACCTTCATGCTTCCCTTGCGAGATAAGTCATGGAAAAGAAGGAACAAAGGGCACTTACCAACGACACAAATGGATAAGCTCAGTAGTGTAAACTTCAGCAAGAAAGTGAGGCTTAAGTTGTAAGTAAATTATCGAATTTGAACAAGGAGTATGTGCATTTCTATATGATCGTGTGCCAGCGCCTATTTGAATAAGGAGACAATTTGATAAATCAGTGAGCCCTTGGAAAACATCCTCAGTGATGGACCCCTACCACGATAGCACCCCTAAACAAAATATAACATAGCCATAATGCAGATGGTATGTTTGGGCTGGGAGATTAGTAGGGATCAGGTCTAGTTATCTTAACCTGATAGTTACAAAACTCAAGATTTTTATGCATGAGAGAAACAAAGCATAAGAAAAAAGAATAAAACATATTGCCAAGTAATTTAACATTAGTGTGATACCATCTTCAAGGTCAGGACAGGGAGGATGCAATCATCATCTGTTGGAGGGTAATCCAAGAACCTTTACACGCACAAAAGGGGAATTGGGGAGGGGGTATAAATGTACGGTAGAACAGGCAGGGATGGGCAAAACGGGGACAACTAGGCAAAAAGGGTGGGGATGGATGCAAGATAGAAAACGGTTGCACATTTCCCTTCTTGTCACTTTATTTTGCTCTTATCTTGCTTAATGACATAATATAATTTTGTCATTTACCTAGTTCCTGCATAAAATGTATTCAGAGTCCCTCTACATCCTGTCTCCAATGTCTTGATTAAATCATATTCATGACCAGTGAAGACTACATCTTCAAAGCAACCTTTGCTTTGAAGTATGGAAGTTGATTGAATGAACTACTGAGACAGGTTGCTCATGACAGTGTGCTCATGGGAACAGGGGGCTGGGTAACGTTTAGCACGGGAGGATGGGATACGAAAAAAAAAAACGGGTGTGACTAAGAAGGGGCGGGGATGGACACATTGTGAAATAACTAAGGTTGATGTTTCAGCCTAAATGCCTCAGATCACAGTTTTCATACTTATTTACGTATATCTCTTAATACTTGCTCAATAAATCAAATAATGCCACAATTTTCTGTCCATTGGTGTCATTCTTTATTCTTACCTAGAATGAAACCTTCTAGGGTCATTAAACCTGGGTCAACTACAGCTAGCAAAATCCACTGCGAACCTATAATTGCTTCATTGCAATCATCATGTTGCTCAACTGTTTCTGGATTCAATAGTTTATGCTTAAAAATCAACAAGATCATAAAAAATTTCAGGTCAGAGGTACCTTCAATGCAATGCAATTGCTAGCGAATTACTTATGACACCGCTTCAATTACATCGCCCAAAATGGTTCGCCATATACAAGCACAGATATTCTCTGTCTCACAGTCAAATTTCGCCAAATTGCATAATGTAGTCATGTTCTACTGATAATGATTAAGCAAGAAACATGTGTTTAGCTTGCTTTACGCTGGGATCATTTTCAAAACTGTTTGTGACCAAGATTTACGGTAATGAAATTCTCCATTTCCAACAATTTGTCCAAACTGACAGATCCCATTGCCTGAAACTAATCCAGATGGTTTAAGTTCAATAATCTTATCAGAAAGAGCTTCAACACTTACATATTTCCACTACCAACAATGGTACTCATTCTTCATTTCTAATACGCACACAGTTATCAGAATGGCAGAGTAGCAGTAAGAAATGTCCATACAACGTGGAACATTTTTTTGTACATAATAAGACATTTTCCCATCATGAAGATGCGAAAAGTGTTTCAATAAATATAAGCAAA
>JAOBRC010216022.1:0-14930 GCA_027575255.1 Scolionema suvaense | reverse complement strand
TATTCTATCTTTTGTGTTATTGGCAGACATCTGATGTATTCGGATTTGCTAGAATATATAACTTGAACTTGAACTTGGCATTAGCATATGAAGGTGAACAGACTGTGAGAGAAGCTAACTTTCTCGAGCAGTCTGTGAGCAGGCTAGTTTGATTCTGCGTTACTTGAGAAGGCAGGCTGACTTTTCTTCGTCATACTGCCAGAAGTTGTCATTGTGACACATATTGCCTCCACCAGTCTTGGTATTGCCATTGGGCATACCAGGGGCGTAGCATGGGCGTAGCAATAATTTTCTAAGATTTGGATTTCTCTTTGAAGATGCCTGCAGTTTCCAATCACAGTGATCATGTAATGCATTTACGAGATGGGAAAATAACTCTGAGTTGCATTTACCGGTTTCAAAAGGTTTTCTATGGTGGCTGCTATGAGGGTAGATACACTGTGCCCCGCCCTCCCCCCAAGCCTGAGAAGCATGCTTCACCCCTGCATATTCTGATTTCAGATGGCAAATCAAGAACGACATGATAGATGTACGTTTTGTTCCGAATTAAGGAATTTCAATGAAAAATATTTGCGTTATTAGCTGGTCCTTTTTTGCTGGGTTCAATTTTTACATGAATGCAAGGATCAAGAGGAGACATCAACGTACTACACCTTTTATATAAGCATGAAGCTTGTAAGCATATCGTGGACCAGCTTTTCGAAACAATTAAGCTTGATTTAAGCATAAAGGCTATTTGGGTTTTACGGAATATGGAATATGGAAGTGGAATATGGAAGTGGAATCTGGAACTTAAATCTTGTCCTGACGACCTGCTAACCCTAGAAGCTTGCTTTTGTAAGAAACCAAGCACCCGTTGTAGCACTAAAAGTTTGTTAAAATTTTCGAAATTTTACCAGGAAAAGTTTCTTATTCGGTTTCGTAAATATAACTGGTTTTTGGAAGAACATAATCAACAAAGAAAGTTCGACGAACAGCTTTCTACTTCCTGGAACCAACAAAACGATGCTTCCAAGTCATAATATCACAAGTATAACAGCGATTCCTATGTGACTAATACGTTTAGATTTCAAGAATTTGTCTATGTATGTCTGTGTTGGGAAATAAACAATAACATTTCTTTTTGCAAGATTCACGAGTTCTTAATTTGGTTCTTGCTTTTCTGTTTAGTAGTCAAAGTTTCTTAAATTTTGAGAGGCTGTGCTAGTCGGTTTATTATAAACGGATTTCTTATAAAAAGAAACGTGTATTTACCTTGGGTTTATTTATATCTTTCAAGCCATTTCAAACTGCGGTCTCGTTTTGAACTATAATGAAATCTACTTCGTAGTAATTTGATTTTGTTGATTGACCTTTCCAACGTTCCCTGTTGCAACAGGATTCTCCTCAAAAGAAGTCTGAAACTCGACTAGAGAAAAATAAATACCTCCGTTGCTAAAATCTGACAAACCACTCAATAGCCAACAAGCAGCAGGTACACAACAGTCAAGCCCCGGAAAGACGAAAACGTAAGCAGCACCGAGGTTCAGAACAGAAATTGTATAACGATAATGCATGTAACAATAATTGCCCGCATTCCCGCTTATTTACCGTTCCCTTTTACGCCTTGCTCGCATTAACCAATACCCTGTTCCCCAACATCCTCTATTCCCCATTCCCCGTTCCTTCATTGCCATATTCCTCTGTTCCCCCGTTCTGCCTATTCCTCCATTCCCTCGTTTCCCTTCTCTTCTATCAACCCCGTTCCCCCCACCCCCTTCCCGTGTTCCTCCATTCCCTAATTTCTTCATTCCCCTAATTCTCATTCCAGCTTTGACGAACTTGTACGTGGATTTTAGCATTGGCATTTTGGAAGTACGGAACTGTTCTCAGTTCCCTATCAGTTAATCAAACGAGGTGGTTTCTACGTTTCCCAAAAATCCAACAGATTCCCGAAAGTTCTGGAATAAAACTAAAATTGAAAAATTTTTTTCAATTGCGACAACTCCCCGAGAAACGTACACAAATCTAACAACATCAATAATACAGTACTTTATCAGTATTTTAGCAAGATCAAAACAACTATCTTATTGTTCCTAGTCAGGCCGTAGGTCACCAACGTGAAGACAAAACGTTCGATTCTAGGTGAATTTTAGATGGCCCTTAATTTACCACATTTTATAGCACAGCACCATTCAAAGAATGACGTACACGTTTTTTTTTTACAGGCAACAGTTTTTCTCCAACTCAGCCTCGGTGTTGCTTCGAATCAGTCGTGTCTCAGCCTTGGATGTTGCTTAGGTGTGGCTTAATTTTAAGTCTTCTTTCTTTGTCTGTCCAATTTCATAACATTTTAATTAATGCAAAACCTTGGAATGGCTTTTAGGTCCTGATGATTGCTTGTATTTATGTTCTCTCAGTTACCGAAGAGTTTATATCTTCTGGTACATAAGGGACTTTGTACAAATGGAATGGCTCAGTGGTAGCACGGTCACCTTGTGCACACAAGGTCGAGGGTTCGAATCCCACCGTCTGCAACTGGTAAGCGCGAAATCCCTAAAGGTTAAGACGGGTAGGGGCTTAGTAAAACCTAGCACTGAGTGATAGTGAAGAGATGAGCAGAGAACGAATCTACAAACTTTGTAAAAAGTCTAAGACTTGACGACAGCATCTCAGGCTCAGGGTGTAGCTTAATATTTGCTTAAATTTTCGCGATTTTTAGCCTGGTGTTGCTTACAAAAAGGGTGTATTTTGACCAATACCGTGAAGACTGTATCAAGTCCCCTTCAACAAATTAGCCCCTCTCCCCAAGGCAATTGCAGACAAATTAACCTCACCCTCGAATCCGCTTCCACTCTTGGAAGCGTTTTCCAAACAAAATAGTTGAATTCTTACGAACACGTGCCAGAACCAAACAAAATTGCAATATGAAAATAATAGTTGATCAGTTCATTTTTCATTTTTTTCACCTCTCATCCATTCAAAGCGCCAAAAAAAATTCTGTGCTTATGAGTGAAATCACAAAATGCTTTCTCTCGAAATTTTTTAGATTTACTGATTCTCGAAAGCTTACCCCAAAAATTTAGCGAGTTTTCGACCTCGCTAAGGTTTCTCTGGAGAAAGTTTCTCTGAATAAAGTAGCTACTTTTAAAAAACATCCCACAGTCAAAAATTTTTGAGTATTTGAGACGTCTCTTTCTAGGGATTTTACCAATATATAAATTCACAGTAGAACAAAAAATTCAGAATTTCAGCATAAAAATAGCTGTCTTCTGGTAATTGCAGTAGTTACAGTGGAAATATCCGGAGTTTCAGCAGAAACTATCATTTTTGATCAGCTAATTTTTTAAAAATTTTACAGTCAATGGCTTTGATCTCAGATCAGCCCTTCAATGTTCGCCCACCCACAGGCACGAGTCTCTAGACGTGCAACACCACAAACGTCATATATGACGTCCATTTTTTTTCTTTTGAAATCACGAAGCAAAATCTACTATTAACGGCTAAATTTAGGAGGGTAATACGAGATTTTTCAATACGAGGGTAATTTTCGTCTTACGCAGGAACGTCTGATCCTCTCTGGGAAACAAAAGAAAGATCATCCACTGCAGTCGAGTGTTCAACTAAGAACGATTTAGAGATTAAAGTTTTAAACACTCTGCTGACAGATATACTGCTTTGAAAACGAAACAAAAACGAAAGCAAAAACAAATTAAGGGTTTAAATCTTACTGCTGGCAGCCAGACTGTTGTAGAATAAGATTGACTACGGTCTTCTTGGAACAGGAAATGGCAGGAAATTCTTAGAAGAAAACCTCTGTCGGAGTCCTAATCTCTAACCTGAACGCGTGCTGGTTCCAGCATACTCAAATCAGATCTTGCTTAAAATCGCGACGAAAACATGGGTAGACGGCAGAATACAGGTATACCTCTAAGGCCTATTATCTGAAAGAGCGCCCCGGCTTAAATGAGCGCCCCTCTTGACAGCTGACAAATTTAATGAGCGCCCTGGCTTAAATTAGCGCCCCCCCCGTCATACCAGAAAAGGGGCACTCATTTGGAAATTTGTAATGTATGGTGTGCATAGGCACTCACTCAGATAGTTTGTAACAATGACAGACAAAAGAAGAATTACCTTCAGTCATATATTCTTTTTTCTGCTTTTAATAATAAGGGAGTTTATAAATACATTTCATAATGATGGTACCTCCTTCGCATTTTTTGCAATGAGCGCCCCGGCTTGAGTGAGCGCCCCTCCAGAAAGGTAGAAAATTAAATGAGCGCCCCGGCGCTCATTCAAGTAATTACGGTAACTTAGAAACGGCTACTGCTAGAGTCCCCCAAATATCAGGACCTTTTTTAAAGTCTGTAAAATTTCTTTTCTAATGATCTAAACCGGATGTCTCTAGCGTCGTTTCGTTCAGAAGTGGTAGCGGTTACAAGATTGAGAAAATGCGTGAAAAAAAAAAAAAAAAATGATTAGCGCTGGGTAAGGGCTAAAATCAAAACAGAACATTTGGCTGACATTCGCACACGCTTGATGCAATTAGACGGATCATTTTTGATTTTATTTTGTTTGGCAAATCGCACGCTGATGAACTGCTAATCATAGAAACTTCACATGAAATCGAGGCTTGCGAAATTAAAGCTGCATTCTGGGATGCCTAAGGGGGAAGTCCGCTAGGAATATCTGGCAAGCAACTTCAGTCGAACCTCTAATAGCGGCCACTTTTGCAGCCAAGTTTAAGTGGCCATTATTGGGAGGTGGCCGCTATTCAAGCTACCAAAAAAGGTCTTTAAACTCGAATTCATTTTCAATCCCCGTGCGAATTTGAGTTAGAAAGCTAATTAAAGACACATAATAAGGATATTTCTTGAAAGTATGGGTAAAATCGAGCATTCTTGGTACAAATAAGTCACTTTTGATTACAAAATGAATACTATAGCGGTAAGTTTCTGCATAAACGTCAGATGTTGTAAGACAAAAAGCAGAACAAATACTTGAGTGGCCACTTTTAGAGGGGAACTTTCCTTTTGATTCTTTCGTTTGGGATGGCACCAGGTGGCCGCTAAACGTTATTTGGAGGTGGTCGCTTTTCGGAGGTTCTCTATACAAGAAAACGCACGGGAAGCGTTTGTGACTGAAAGTTAGTGGTTGCTATCGGGACGTGGCCACTATTCGGAGGTGACAGCTATTAGAGGCTCGACTGTATTATAATATGGTTTTCAGAGAAATCTGCTGCACACAAACGTCAGAAATGACTAGTCTACTTCATTTCCATTAGAACGAAGTACTATCCAAAAGGGCCAGCAGTTGGTACAAAATTCGTTCCTCAAAGAGAGAGGCCATCAAGCAAACAGTCAATTTCAGTTCAAGAGTACCTATAGCTTTATTCTTACATTTCTTAATTTCATCGCGAATATTTTAACATAATTAAAAGCGACCAGCAGATATTTGATATCGTAACAGCTCGTAGAAATATTGTTTCGTTCGTATAATAAAAATGCTTATCCGTCGACAAGAATCACAACATGCACAATTCAAATCAGCGGTATATACATGTTACTTTATTCGGAGAATCTTTCGCGAGAGAAACTTTCGCGAATTTGGGCCTATTCGCGAAAGTTTATCTCGCGAAAGTTTTATGATCAACCAAGTCGCGTAAGTTTATGCAAAAAATTTTCGCGTTTTTTGGACCACGCGAAAGTTTCTCTCGCAAAACTTTCTCCTATTAAAGTATTTTCTTTTAAGGGGCAGGATTCGACAGAATCGTTCAAATTTGACAAGAAAAATTTTGAGCTGATTTATGCGAAGTAGCAGCATTGCCACTAGGACTCTAAATCTCAAGTATTTCGGCCACTACCAAAAGATAGTAGTCCGATGACCCAAAACTGTTATTGTTAATGCTCACAGAAAGTTAGCTACACTGCCATAGCTTTGGGCGCATAGCTGCAGCATTGTTTGCGCAAGGTACATGCTTGCGGGTACAATCTACACCCACCAACCCCTCTTCTGCCGGGGATTTTAGGGCTTACTCTTAAGCCCGGTTCACATGGACGGCAATTTTGTTGTAAGAGCAATCGACTAAACCTGTCTACGACATCTAATGACAAAGAGAATCAATGTGAACATGTATTGTTGATCTCTTATGACCTACAACACCTGTCCACGTCTGTTGCTTACCATACTGCATGCCACAAGGAACGAGATTTCCTGTTCTTTGTGGCTTGCCTTAAGCCTGGTTCACATGAGCGACAAACATGCGCTAACAGCTTACGACTAAGACAGTCTAGCATGTTTTATATTGCGTTAAGATTCCATGCGAACTGCAATATCCTTAGTCGTAGCACATGTTAAGGGTGTGTTAAGGCTGCGCCAACGCATGCCGTAAGAAAAAAACATTTTTCGTTCCTTATGACATGCGTTGACAGTGCTCTTAAGGTAATCCTTTTGCTGTTTGGGATGCCACTATTCCCAAAGCACTGTAAATAGGTGCACGCTACGAAGGCTAAACGTTGCCTTCGCACATGTGAATGCTGACTGCTTAAATAAAACATTTCTTGGTGCAGATAAGGCAGTTTTGTGGTGCATGTGAACCAAGCTTTAGATGTCTCGTACAGCAATCACTCGATTAGACTCGTACTGTATTATTCAACCATCCTCGAACTCGTACTGTAACTAGTACATATAGCGTAGTAGGATTACTACTCCAACAAAATCGTCATTCATGTGAACACGCACGCGACCATACTCGAAAAATTGTCGACACTGTCAGGGCTTACAAATAATATGTCGGCAATGTGACCCCACTTTTAATATGAAATACGTTTGTCTCAAATGTGTCATGGAAGAATAACAGTAACTCACAATAAACAAACATCATACACGGCTTGTGTATACTTCAGGAAATAGCTTAAGTTATAATATAAAACCTCAATATTATAGATCTATCTACTCTACTACACCACACACACTTTTTCGTAAGAACATACATAACAACAGCACTGAACGAAAATGATTGAGCATAAATTTCTCCAAAAAACTACAGGGAAAATTGAAAGTCTTTGATCAGTAAAATAAAAACTATCTACAACATTTTTGTGAGCGAAAAATACTTTTAAATACAAAATAGTGGTCGGTTTGGTCATATTTTGACACACAGGAAAATACTTTCAGGGGATAAATTTTTGTGTGCATTTATTTTTGCGAGTCCAATTTTAGGGGTGTTTTGCGCGGGTTTATTTTTGTGAATCGGGGGTTCATGGAAAAAATGCGTGGAAGAAAATTAGCGAACGTGCATGAAAGACAGAAAAGGAGGAAGTATCGACATGTGAGAAAGAACGAGCTTGAGCAAATTGCTATTGATTAATAATCGAAAATTAGTTGCGTTTGCTTTTGGGCAAGTTATGACATCATTTTGACAAATTTCGCGTGGATTTAATTTTGCAAATTTAGAAAAAATTTGCAAAATTCGCAAAAATCAATCCATCCAATCCAAAAAACAATCCCCATAAGGTAAGTCTGTAAGCTTAGGCTGACACAATTCCACCTTCACATACGATGCACCTTGATTCAAAATCGTCAAAAATATTTGAACCTCTATAGGAGCATCATAAGACCATTCAAGGCTGAACTTTCGATAGAAATTTGGAACAAATTTACCAGCATAAAATTTTCCCACCAAACAGTAGTCAAACACATTTTCTTTTTAGACACGGAACCTGATTGGAACTACCTTATCGAGCGAAACTTTGTCGGGCAAAATTTTCGTCACCGAGCCAAAAATTCGTCACTTTCGCCCGACAAAGTTTCGTCCGATAAGGTATAGTTCAAATTAATAGGGTAGCTAGATTCCAAATCATAGGACCACAAAACTTCTGGAAAATATGGTTAATCGGAATGTATGACACGTTTAATGTCTAGCATGGGTCAGTGTCTAAACTGCCAACCACAGAATTTCTTCTTATCATTCTAGTGGCCCTCAACACAAATTTGGGAATGGACAAGCACTTTCCTTTACGAGCAATTCCAAGAATCCATCGTCAACAAGAGGAAGGGAGAAACTATGGTGCAACCAAAAATTTCCGTAAATCATCTACATTTCTGATGGGTCTTGCATTTCCAAATCTACGCCATCCTCTAAATCTGAAGTGCCTTGTTTCTTCAGCCACCGTGGCCCTGTGACCGATATTGCAATTGCTCCAACAGGAGCCGTGATTAGAATCGCCAGAACGGCGATGGTAACTATTTGTATTCCCAGGGTCTCTTCTTCTTGACCGGCGAAGCCACGGTTGCGTGCGGTATCAACAGGGATAGAACCAATAGCAGCCTGAAGTTAAAAGACATTTGTGTCAGCAGCAAATATATCTTATGAGAACCTACTTTAAGCGTATTCAATTTTGTGGTATCTAAAATTTCCTGTGTACTAAATTTCCCGATATTTTTTCAGAAAATTTAGTACAATTAAAATTTTCGCAGAATCGAAAATCGCGAAATTTAATACACGTGAGAAGTTCTAAAAAATCAAAAAATCGCGAAAATTTTGCGTTCCAAGCATAACCAGTGCGTTACTTCATGTTCCAACCCTTTTGAAAAATAAAAAAAAATTGATTCTGGTTAAATTCGCAAAATTTAATACATGCAAAAAATCTCCTAGGATAAAAATTGCGAAATTTAATACACTGCGAAATCAAATACACAGAAGGAATCTTAAGCTGAATTTTCACTTGCTAATTTTTACGGCAGATAAGTAGTCACAGAATTAGTGGAGTCCCGCAAACTTAATTGAGAATCTTCATGTCAGATGAAAGAAAAAACATAAGCAGTAAGATTCACACAACAAATGATGAAAAACTGATGAACTGCTCTGGAACTATTACGAAAAAAACCCCGAAAAAAAAACCAGCCATTATTGACATAAATCGCAACCCGCATGCTGAACAACATATTCCTCAGATATAAGGTATGAGTCATAAGTTCTGTTGCCCCTAAGATCCATACCAAAAATGACAAAAAAACTCCTGAAATAGGCAATTTTGGACGTAACTTACCACCCACAAGCCTAACGAGATTTTCCCTAGACATGACACATGGTTCGCAACATACCGACAGTTGCCGTAAGTCCCACACAAAAAATGACAAAAAGCGGAAGAACCGTTTACGGCATATTTGGAAAAAAACCCACGAAAAAAAGCCAATTTTGACATAAACTACCACCAGCCAGCCAGAGGACATTTTTCAGAGACATGACATCTGGTTCATGACATACACAGAGTTTCCCTGAAGATTCAGACCAAAAATAACAAAAATTGGCTGAACAGTTTTTGACACATCTGGTAAAAACACTGAAAACTGCCATTTTTGGATGTAAATCGAAAGTCAAACATGATCCATAACATAACTACTATTGCTCTGAAGTTTCAAACCCAAAAAAATGAGAACTGATGGAGCATTCTTAAAACTTTCGCAAAAAAGAACTAAAAGTGACTACTTTTGGACATAACTGGCCACATGCAAGGCGAACAAGAGTTTTCCCAGATATAAAAAATGGGCCACTACAGAACTATTATTGCTCCGAAGTTTCACAAGAAAAACCACAAAGAAGTAACGAATGAATCATGAAATATTTTGAAAAAAAAAAAATGGCCATTTTTGTGCAGGAATTGTCACCTGCAATCTGAATAATCTTTTTTCCGAAAATCTGGCTCCATAGCATTGCTTCAATTATTTATCTTGACCTTCATGTCACATTTCAACAAAATCTGCGCCACGGTTATCCGGGAAAATGCGTTGGTAATGGACGGAAAGACGGACAGAGTTCCTTTTATAGGATTCTTCAGCTAAAGCGGGAGTCCAAAAACCAGAGCAAAGCAAGTTTATTCGATGCGAAATTTTGGCTTCACCATATTTTTTGGGTCGGGAAGTACGTCACTCCTTGACAACCCAATGCCACTGACCAGTTGGGATAAAACATTCAGCAAATTTAAAAAGGTTTGACCAGAACGTTTAAACTCCACGATTTGCTTCATAGCTACGCTCATCAAATAGCGTCAAATTTTCAGATATATTGGAGAGCATGAAGTGGGGTTTTGATTTGTTACAGAATCGATGAAACTCCCATACGTTTTGCTGCGCTCATAGACATAGAAAATCAAAACCCAATCCATAAAGGCCTCCACGCTTGGTCGACGGAGTTTCTGACCTGTAAAATTGCGCATGAGTGGCTGCAAGAAAATTTGCTCTGCAGCAGCGATTTTTCAGTGCAATATTCCCTAAAGCGGAAATGCAACTTTGTACTCTGCTGAATAGAAAATTACCCCAATAGCCTTTATGTAAATTAAGTACATTAACTACCAATATTTTCGAAAGCTTTAATTTTCGAACACAGACAATGTCCGAAAATGTAACTGTCCAAAAATTTTCGAGGCTTGTCAATGTTGGATTTTCCATCATAGACAAAGCACAACCTCAAAACTTGCCATATTTCGGTACAATTAATCCAGACTCTCAAAAGACCCAAAAACTGAAAGACCTGATGGAAGAGAAAAACTGTATGTCCGTGCATGTTCCTGGCAGACAACCAAGTTGTGTGAATACTTCCGTTATTCAAGAAATTATTTGCGATTTCCAAAAATGGCCCCAAAAACATCACTTAAAAGAGTGACAATTCTTCCAAAATCAAGTAAGCATCATACATATTTTATACACACACCACAATTTCCAAAAAGAAGAAAACTCCATTTAATCTAAACATGTGTCACCGCGTCTTGCAACATCATCAGGAGAGGTAAATGGAAATCGGACGTCCAGTCCATATGATATGTCCATTTGAAGGTGATAAGTTCACACTAGATACAGCTGTAAAATGTCTAACTGTTTACCAGAAATCAATCCAGAGAGGAGAGCCCCACAAAGTAGCAATTATATAGAAAAGCAGAGTCAAGGGAATCTGCAGGTGAGAAAGACAAAATCTGCAGGTGAGAAAGACAAAATCTGCAGGTGAGAAAGACAAAATCTGCAGGTGAGAAAGACAAAATCTCCAGGTGAGAAAGACAAAATGTCCAGGTGAGAAAGACAAAATCTCCAGGTGAGAAAGACAAATGAAAAAGCAGAAGAAGCAATACATGACTCTAATCGGCACGAAAAAATATCACTTTCGTCAGTAGCTGCAGTTGAATACAAGCAAAAATAAAATTTCTGTATAGCCCAGTTTTGTTCTTCAAACCCTTGAACAAAAGCCTTCAGTCGAAGGTTCATAGCAACCACATTCAATGTTTTCATGACTGGGAAACATGGGTGCGCTTATCGTGGACATTGCACCAATAAATACACATGACTGCATTTACCGTAATGCCTCGAATAAGCGCCCGGGCGTTTATTTAATTTTTGGAGCTTTTAGGAGGGCACTTATTCGAGGGGCGTGCTTATTTAAAAAACAGATTTACTAGAAATTTTAAAAAGGAAAAGTTCCCAAAAGGATAAAAGTAAGAATGAAAGCTAAAACAAACTGTTGTATTTTTTCAACATTTCTTTGTAAGTCGTAATTCAATTACTTTCTAGTCGAAACTTTGAATTAGTGCTGGTTTCTGAAGATTTAAGGATGGGCGCTTATTTGAGGGTGGGCGCTTATTCAATATTTCACTTCTAGGGTAGGCGCTTATTCGAGGGTGGCGCTTATTCGAGGGGGGCACTTATTTGAGGCATTACGGAATTGCCAACATTTGGCCAACCAGCATATACAACCGCAACAAACTATAAACATTTTATTTCCAATCAACTGTTGTAGTCACACTTATCGCTTAAATTCCATAGTCCCTACTGATGGCTCACCACTGACGTGGTCAATAATTATGTGAACATACATTCATGGCAGTAGTGTAACATAACATTTTCCAGTGGGTGCCCTCGGGGCAACCTGGTTATCAGGTTTTGGGTGCCTGACCAAAAATATGCCTGAATGCTAATTTCAAATACTTTTTGCATATTAAGGTATTGTTCCTGTCTCAAATACAAACAGCTGGACAGAATAAACAGGATTTGGTCTTTGCAAATGTTCCGATCTGTCAGTTATGGGTGGAATTTAGGAAAATCTCTCCGTTTAAGTGCATGCCCGTTCGGGCACCAAGGATGAGAATTCTGGTTGTCCGAAATCTGAATTTGACATTTTTTGGGTGCCCCGGGCACCATCACACCCAATCTGTCAGCTATAGGTGGAATTTAGGAAAATCTCTCCGTTTAAGAGTGTGCCCGTTCGGGTACCAAGGATGAGAATTCTGGTTGCCCGAAATCTGAATTTGACATTTTTGGGTGACCCGGGCACCAGGTCACCCACTACGTTACACTACTACATGGCTTCACTCACCTGTACTGTTGCTTTTGGTAGCCATGCCAGAGCGCAAAATATTTTTTCTTTCCGATTTAGACTGCTGCCATACACAACGAGATAGGTGATACACAGTCGCACAGTAAGACCTATCGCTAAGGTTCCAAACGCATAACCTACAGTAAAAAAGTGAAACATAGATATCTTAAAATATTAATTTGAATAACCAGATTGTCAACTGACAGTTTTAACCATATATTACCTGGGCTTTTTGGCGAGGTACATGACTGGGGGGTGGGGAGGTGGATTCCATCCCCCACTAGGGAACACCCTGAAGGTCACACCCCACAGGGCTGCAATTTGGCATGATTATAGACCTATCTTTCCTCGTTAAAACAAGACAGAAACCAAGTCTGTATCTATCTTCAAACCAAAGTTATGGGCCGTGGAGTGAAGTACGCATAAGGGTTTGACAAGGGAATTTTCCAATCACAGTCCACCTTTTTGTGATTGTGAAAAAAACTACTAATTGGAGGGCGATGTAGCAAAGTTTTTTCTGAAAGACCGATAAATTTTGGGAAAAGTAGACAAAAACTGGGCCCATCATGCCCCTAGAGAAAAATTGCCTGCATTTTTGCCTGCAGCCCTCCAAAATTTGCCCAAATTACCGCCAGATAAATATTATAGGGTATTGTAAAAAGCAAACCTTCACAAGTGCTTTGATCTAGCACTGATACTAAATTCATGCTTACTATTTTATATCTAGACATTACAAAGGTGTGTCATATAATATAACGGTGTGGGAAGGCAGTAAATCAATGGCTCCCTAACTTGGTCCACGATAATCCCAAGCCAGACATCTGTATGAATTGCGTAGTACTCTAAGGTACCTAATAGAAGGAGCAAGGGACGCTTATTAATTTTTGGATTTCTTTCAAACTCCCCAGCCCTCTGCTTATTAACTTCTTGCATCTCTTACTTTTTTTACCTCAGTAGTAAACTTTAGGGTTTTTCAGGTTTTTAGAATTGAGACTTTTTTGTGTTTAGAAGTTTTAGTTTGAGAAAAAACGTGTTTATAAACTAAGCAGGATATCTTGATATACTGTTTCTTAACACTGACCATGTTTTCAGACCCCGAAAATGACTTGTGCAAGGATTTTTTAGGCTTTCAATATTTCCGCTTATTAATTTTTTGTAAAATTTCCGACCCCCCTACTATTAGGACCCCCCTTTCATTAGGAACCTAAGAGTAATCATCAAACCCAAGTACTGAGTTTCCTGGGGGCCAACAGAAGAAGCCAGCATGTGGTAGCTCCTGCACCCTGGGTCTCTATGAGGTAAGGGAAAGAGGATTATCCTACTAAACTTAGTACGGAGCCTGGTGACTGGTTTTTCTGCTAGTGGAAGTTGGTAGCCCGGTGCTTCTTGGCACCATGTCCCTAGCCGAGTCGCCGAGTCGCCGAATCGCTGACTCCCTTGGACAAGGGTCACTGATAGTTCAGAAGACTTCAAGCAGTTGGAGAGATGCCATACTCTTGATCAAAGTTGTTTTAAGAGTTAGACAAACCATGTTTACAGCACACCCCCATTAGGATGAAAACTTATGGCTGGATTCAATGAGGTCCTCGCACCTCTCAGATAACCAACACAGTGACCGTATTCAGTGAAGCCATACTTTGGTGCTGCGACCCTGAGGTCTAACCTGCTGGAAAACATTAACAATGCAAAGGGATAAGCCAAAAACAGGAAAGCAGCCATCTGGATTGTCAGAGTTGTACTTGGGAAGCCAATGAGAGTTCAACCTAGTCACCTGCTGTCACCCACTCAGAAGCCCGTGACATGTGCTAATAACTATTGTCAGTCGACCTCGAGCCTTCATACAGACTGGACCACCACCAGTTACGGTTCTAAGACCAGCCATGGTTTACGATCTCAAAGATTGGATTGGGAATTCTTCGAAGAAGCACAGGTGAAGAATGGAGTTGGGGCAGCCAATATCGCAGTGTCTCTGTTGCGACCGATTTGTGGTGCCGCGTAGTGGTGTAGAGCTGGGTTCTGCTTTACAGCAACAACAAAGCTCCCTCATAGGCACTATACCTTTCTTGGTGTAGATTCCAACTGTCCCTATGAGGGAAAATTACACACATTGCGCTGCAACCCACTACTATGCTAGTTAAGCTGGGCTGCTGGTACTAGGCCTGCAGGCCGCGATATAAGGATGTAACTCCAGAAAATTGTTGGACAGTTTATTCTTATGTTGGGCTAAAATCAAACCCACATGACAACATGACGGAGGGCATAAATGTTGATTTTGTGGGTCATGATATGATAATATTCAAGAGGCAATATCTCTTGCAACTAAGACGAAAATCGATGTTTGGATACTTATTTTGCCTCCAGACAAATTTTATCATTTCTAGGTGTACACACATCTCTTAGAAGAAACATGCTCATAGGAAACATGGGACTCAGATACCCTAATAATTAAGAACATGCTCAGGCTCAAACAGTAAGTCAGGCACACATAGTTTCCACCCCCCCATCCTATTGGGGGGGGGGGAGGGGGGGGTTGAGCAATTTTCCAAAAAATACTTAAGGCGGGGGTTGAGCCAAATCTGGATTTGTGCTG
>JAOBRC010215911.1:0-14933 GCA_027575255.1 Scolionema suvaense | reverse complement strand
TTTTGAATGAAAACGTACCTGAACTGTTGGAGCTAAGAATTGACTTCAGTTGAAGATATTTTTCATGTTCTAATTCGTCGTATATGCTGGAATTTTCTTATTAGAAAGCTTTGAGAGCTTGAGTTTAGGAGAAGTCTTCTAGGATCGTAGTGATTCGAACACTCAACGTTTGCGTTGTGGCAAAGCAATAAATTTTGAGAACGTTTATTCTGTTATCAGAAATGTTTTTAGCAATATAAAACCAGTCTAAACTTTTTTCACTCTATATAGAGTTCTTTCTATTTCTAGGAGGTAGTTAGAAAAACTTTTAGTTTAGTGAGCATATTGCATGACCAATCGCTAAGTAAAAAAATTAGGAAGATAAGAAGCAAAAAGTGCTATAAAAAATACCTTATATTCATAGAATCTTATAGATAAGTCTTCAACTCCTTCCTTCGACTTCCGCCACACACATAATAGATAACAGAAAAATGATAGAAGACTAGAATAAGATGCTAAAGCATGACCATGGAAATACTCAGCGAGAAATCGTTAAACAGAAATAGATTGAAAATGTTTTTGCTATGTTTTGGCAAAAGCATTTACGGAGAGAAACTTGCGTAGGGAGAAACTTCAGACTAAAAAAAGCTCGAAGTTTTCCAGACTTGCTTTTGAAAAAAAGTAAATGTAAATCCATTTCCCGTGAACTGAAAATTCGCGATTCAGATACAAAGTTTATTTTGCATTGTGCGAGTATATACCTTTTTTGTCAAAACATTTTCGCAAAAATAGTTTCTCCCCAAGAAATATTCTCCACACAAGGCAAAAAGGTTTCAGGATGGCACATCGTGGTTGTTATTTCAAGACCTTTTTAGACACCTAACCCAGCACTCGTCAGTTTCTGTTGTGGTAAACGATTATATACATGTCTGTAACCAAGCATAGCAGGCACTCTCTAAAGAAACGAAACCATTACAGACAATCTTTTTCCATTGGAACAATGTAAGAGCAATGCCTAACACCAAAGCATTAAGGCAAAACAAGAAGGCTTGCTCTCAAACGAATAGTTAAAAGAATGAAAAAAATTACAACGTGCATATCTCGTGAAAAATTTCTCGATTTGGGCCAGTTGCCTTGCAAGCAAAGGCGAATTTCTGATTTTTGTGTACAGATGATTTTTTCTAAAGCAGCGACAACCCAGCGGAAAATAACTCCTCATAGCGTCTGCAGCCTTCTCCCTTGCATTTCTTGTGAGAATTGAAGGTTTTAGCCTAAAAGGCAACTGATATATTAGCGCCTAGTTATTACTTTTCTGCCGTTGTGTTTTATTCCTTAAATAGAGTAAGTAATAACAAGAAAATGATCAATAGATTGCGAGCGCATGCTGTTTCACTGGTCAACACGCAGTAAACAGCAGGGAAGGTTTGCTCGCAATTATCACGTCTCCATGGCAACAGGTGGTCTCTTGCAGTCTGCAGCTGAAACCGCAAAGTCGTGTATTGACACGCTTTCTGTCTAAAATGCTAATTTCAATGAAATCCTCCACATGACGGACACCTCCATAAGACGGACATTTTTGTTTTCCCAGAATGGTGTCCGTCTTAGGAGGTTTTACTGTTACTTCCCCATTGAGCTGAATTTTTTAGGAGAGTTTCGTACCAACTATACAGACTAGGAAATAGGGGAAAGAATGAAACTTTGTGCCCAACATGGCTGAACAGCACCAAGATGAAACATGCTACCCCCTTACTTTCCCTCTAGCAACTCTTCAACCAATTTTGAATGAATGTCTCGCAACGCATGACCCCTAACTTTGGTCTGGTCGACTTGCACTTGAATAATATTTCAGTCAAGCTTTAAGCTGGATTTTCAAGCAGAAAATGTTGTGGTGAAGCAAAGCTTTCGTCGTAGCAAAAACCTTCGCTCAAAGAAAGTTGAAAGGGATGTAACAATTCTTTGCGAACGCGTACAGTTCACGTTACTAAGTACACGTTGTTATTTTTTATAAGCAACTCAGAATTTTCGTCAGATCTCAAGTTGCTTACTTGTCAGCCAAATTCTAATACTGAAGTTTCTTAACGGTTGCTTAATCTTTTCTTCCGTGTTCATGTCAGAAAGGGGAACGAGAAGCTAAAAATTTTAAATGCAAGGAACATATATGTGTTCTTAGAAGTACAGTGAAAAACAACTTATTACAATACAAGGTTCACCAAATACATATACACTAACAAAAGAAAAGTCTTTCAAGAATAACGTTGTATGGAAAAATTCGCTTACATGCAATGGCTGTCCAGAACTAAAGTTGCTTAATGATTTTTTTATTTAAGTTCAGTTGCTTATAAAGGAGTTGCTTATAAAAAAAAAGTTCTTGTATTTGCTTTGCCGCTCATTTCAGTCCGACTTTCACTCATGTGAATCCACCTCCTCGGTCCCCTAACATTTTACTTTCTTAAGATCCCCTAAACAATATCAGAAAGTTAGTACTGTCCCAAAAGTTTCTGTTTCTATATACGTGAGTCGTAAAGACACCTCAGGACTGACAGAGCTTTCACTTTCCCAATCTGAATCGGTTAACATTTTATGGTGGGGAATTGGAACCACCCTCTTCTCTCCTTGGCAAGATATCTACAATGTTTCCGGAGCACAGAAGATACAAACGTACACGTTTTTTTTAAAAGCAACGATTTGTTTCTACTTCAGCCTCAGTATTGATTAATATTTTTCGTGTTTCAGCCTTGTCTATTGCATAGGTGTTGCATAATTCCACACGTCTTTTTTCTTGGCCCAATTTCGTAACATTTCACGATAAAACTCTGAAGTAGTTTCTTAGTCTTGTTTATTGCTTATATACTATTCTCTCTGTTACCTGAGGTTTCATTTCTTTTGGAACTGTTTGTACAAAAAGGAGATGCAAAAAATGGTAGGATTGACGACAGAGTCTCAGTTATAGGGTGTTGCTTAGTGTCTGCTCTAGTGTAGACCAGAATTGGTCATTTCCTACCTCAATTTTTATGCTGTCCACACAGCCATAACAAGAACTCCGAGCAACAATATCGCGTGTATTGCCGTATGATGTTCTGAAATGACGCAACGACTAGTCTAGCTGTAGTGATTTTCAGCCTG
Source organism: Scolionema suvaense (assembly GCA_027575255.1). Classification (NCBI taxonomy): domain Eukaryota; kingdom Metazoa; phylum Cnidaria; class Hydrozoa; order Limnomedusae; family Olindiidae; genus Scolionema; species Scolionema suvaense. Next base: position 11,831 of record JAOBRC010215911.1, on the reverse strand, counting down.
TGTTGCGTATGAACAAAAGCGTTTGCAACCAGTGTTCTCAAAATTCTGTCACGCACCATTTGGGACTGTTTGGACATGTTTGGATTAACGTGGACATGACGCAAACCTATTTTTCAATCACTGTTTGCCAGTAAAAGAAGAGCAGCAAATATATTTGATTAAATTTTATCGTTTTGGAACTTGTTGACTAACAAAAATCAAGTCGTTTCGGACAAATGTTTGGGCGGCTTTTCGCCAATTTTCGGCACTTTAAAGATGCATCAAATTCTTTGTTACGTCCCTCTCAGATCTGAGACTTAGAAGCATTTTTGTGCGAATTGGCCGATTTAGTTCCACCAAAAGTTCGAAGCATCTGTTGGATGTATGCAACTTCGGTCTTCATTTTTTGCAATTGGATGTAAACACTCGCCTAGCAGTGCATTGATTTGATGATCTTTCCGAGTTTTCAAAATTTAGTAGATTTTTGTTCATTTTCAATTTTCGACAGGTTAAAATTTCAGCACACAAAAAATTTCGGGCGAAAAAAAGTTTCGAACAAGCTCTTCCGCCTAAGCTTTTTTTGTCTGAAATTTTTCGAAGTTAACGTAATCTGTTATTTTGTTTGCATGTTTCAAGTACGTTCATTTCTCTGAAAGCTGAGCCTTCTTGAGGTTATAGTATACTGACCAGGGGGTTAAAGCTCCTTGCATTCTTTAACTATTTCGTTAACGGGAAGACAGAATAGATCAAACATGGACACGTCAATCGCGACACCCACCCACCAGAAAGCTACATCAAATTCAATCAATTCAGATTCAGCTGCTCTTCAGTCACTTTACTAGAAATACCCGCTAATAACAGCTTTCTAGATTAAATTATACTGACATTTCTTTGAAAGCGCCTAGAGTCATCATATTGTTCGTTTTGTGATTCGTATATACGGTCTTTGTTGTTGCTTTTATTGTGAATTAAAAAATCATAAAAAAAATAAATCACAACTCGTGAAAAGAAACTCGTAACTCGCACTTTGAAAGCAACTCGCAACTCGTAAATCGCACTTTAAAAAGAATAATTGGGGACAGGATGATTAGGGTTTTTTTTGGGAGGAGGGGTTTGAGCATCTTGAGGGGTAGACTTAAAGATGAGTGGATACATGTTGTTTCCATTAAGTTTCAGTACCAGTTGTGTAACAGCTTTTAGAATTTTTACGTCAATTCTACACCAATTATCCTTAAATCAGTTTACTAAGATTAAGGTTGAGATTAGGCCAACAAGGGTACATTCCCAAATCATTTAACATTGAATTAGTATTGCAGCATGCAGAGTTTCAATAATTGTGATCTTATAGCTTGAAGTTTTACACATGAACTGGCTGAAATATACAGGCCACTGACCGTCTGTGGATTATATTCTGCTCAATTCTGTACTATACTTTAAATACCTACCTGTTCAAGACTGGCTTTTATATTTGCAGACCTGCTACATAAGGTGCCGGGCGCAGAGAGATATAAATTGTGACTACGCTAATCCAACTTTGAATTCCCACGGTTGGCTGCTAGTCAACATTCCGTGTGTGCGCCCGACTTTTTGCCCTAGTCAAGAAACGAAACTTTTTTGACTGCGATCAAAGAGAACCGAAGTGTAGCTCGCAAGCAGCACTACACTAGTGCATGACTAGGGACGATAAGATCATTGCTGCAATGGGATGCAGAACCAAGACTGATACTACCTTAGTTTTCCATCTTTGCCAAATGACCAGTATAATCTGCTTACACGCTTTATTAGGGATGTTGTCAAAGACCTGCAACCCGGTACCCACAACCTGGCACCCTCTACCCGGCACCTGCTACCCGACATCCGCAATCCGGCACCCGCAACTCCTTATTTTCACTCCCCGTGTATTAATTTTAGCAATATTTGGATCGGATCATAATCCTCTGTAGTTCATTTTCCTAACAAAATAAGAGTGTAGTAGTAGCTTGATTCTACAAATAACTTGTAATGTGTATCATATATATGTTGTTACATTGTTACAGGCTACTAACTTTGCTTAAGTTTGACAATTCTCCTTTTCAAATTAGAAAATCCCTCCTAGATGGCGCCTTCTGTCTCCTTATTACAAAAATTGGTCAGACTACCCCATTCCCTTTATTTTTTAACCCCCTGTCACTATGGGGTGTAAAGTAGTAATTTTATCTTTATAAACGTGCATAACCAAAATTAGACTGGTTTGAAGGATTTGTCAGATTGAAGTGAATCGAATATTCTTTAGAAAGTAACAGCTGTATTTGTACCAGTTTTCTACTTTCACGGTTCCTTTTATTCCCTGGAGTAGTTTTTGAGCCTCACTTCTCCATCCATCAGCAAACTTAATCGACAGAGAGTTGAAAGACAAAGCTTGGGAGGAGATCCAAGGAAAGATAGAAACGTTGGGGGTGGGTTAAACCAAGGAAGTTTGTTTGAACACTATAGTTGAATAAACCAGCAACTGAAATCGAGCTACTAATATGTATGCAACATAATCAAATCTTTTACATACCTCTATCTGTTCGTTTTAAATGGCGCACATAGTGTAGTGGTCACAATGCTAAGACCCGTAAATTGCCTTGTAAACAGTTGTGATCATATTTATCTCTGTGTAGATCACGTTTAGTTAAATCATTAGCACACGAACGAAATTTCAGTGCCAGGTTGCGGGCGCTGGTGCCGGTCTTTGACAACAGACATCTTGGAAACAATACCTATAAAGTACAAACTTGGACCTGCGCCTCTGCGGCCGATCGTTCTGCACTCCGCTAATCGAACATAGTCGGAAAATTCATAAGGTACTTGAATCTTCCCACACTCAATCTCCTAAGAATTATGATTAGCGATATTCCAATATCTGTGCGCCCGTACCTAATATATGCATTGTTGTTGTTTATTTGTATACATTTAATAGCTTAATTTTATTTGACCCCCACTTGTTCTGTTTCTTTCGAACATCTCATACTAACACGAAGTTTTGGCGTCTTTTAGCATTATTGCTCAAATCAACGTTTTCAGATTTTTTATAATGCAATGTATGGACATCTATCTAGTTAGTTGAGCATCCTTAACTGTGATTACTCGCATTTGCCGTAGATCTACGGCAGCTCTTTGTTATGGGAAAAAGTAACGGTAAAAATGGGGGGTAGACAAAACATTTTTTCATGGGCGGGTGTAGCTCTGACTGGGGCAGGTAAAAATTTTCTTTGGCGAGTTGAAAAGCTCTGCACACTATGCTTCTGCAATGTGCAATTTATTTTGCATATGATATTGTCAAAAGATCTTTCTTCATACCAAAATGACCGATTTTCTTAAGAAACAGGTCTATTTAAAATATGATTACGTCATCAAATTTGGCATGAGATATGAAAAACATTTTTTCTCAAAAATGATCACATATAAATATATGTTATATTATAAATAAATATAAGTTTCTTTAGAATCGGTCAAGTAGTTCAAAAGTTATGAAAATTTTTTAAAGCCTCGGGCCTACTAGGCCACCTGCCTCCCTTCTCTCCCCAAGGTAAGGTAGGTTTAAGTAGTCAGATGAGATTCTTGAAACCATTTTCTTTGCTTCCTTTTTTTCACCCACGATGCTGCAGCCCTGATTCAGTTACAGAAAATGTGAAATTTGTATCTTGTGTAAGGTCGATGAGGGTATGGTAACTTCTGTGGTTGATACATAACAAGATTGGCAGTTATTGACATTGAATGAAGGCAGAATGTAATGTGCATGACCAGGGAAAACTTGGCTGATAGAAATACCTTTGCTGTAGTTATGTTACTACGTATGGCACAAGAAGTATAGCTAATATCTTCAGTTGAATTTTACGTTGATGCTCTGCATTTCTGCGATTGCATTATTATTACTCGATTGGTCATTGATTTCACTGTGAGTTCATATTGTCAAAGTTGTTTTGACTTCGATGAAGGTTTCTTTGGCATTTAACGACCATGGCAACCTTGCAACAGGTCACCACCCGAGTCACCGTTCTTGCTACTGTAGTTTGACTAAGCTGCAACGAGTCACCACCCTACTCTTTAAAGAAGAATATATTATTCTTTTGAAAAAAGTAGTGGTGACTCGTTAAATTCAACCTACTTTCCACAAAAAAGTAATGGTGACTCGTTGTGGTGACTCATTGACGAGTCATCATTGCACAAGGCATAACAAAATAGGCTTTGGTCAGTCTCTTTGAATATGATTGGTTGAAAAACTGTTGAAATCTTTGCATCTTTTTCGTGTGGTTGTTACTTTGATCCAGAATTTGGTGCTTTCTTGGCTCTGCCCCCTAAACATGTCTGTATTGGGACAAAATTTGGAATGGTGACATGTTTAGAAGTGAATTTTGTACCTCTGGATTCGTCTGCAGTTACCAAATTCTTGCTAGAGCACCAAATTAGCAAGTAGATCCACATGAAATAATTGTATAACTGTTTTCCAAGATAAGTCAATGTCAATTTTTTCCAGGCAATCATGGACAAAATATTTGGAGCAAACCCGATTTAGAGTAAATCTGCAGGTCTCCCCCTCTCCACCGTTTCAATGTTGATCTTAGAAGCGCATAACGTCCTCCAAAAGACTCGAAAACAACATTGAAACAAGGGGGAGGGGGAATGGTTTGCTTTGTTCCAATATATCTTGTAAAGGATTGTAGGTAGAATAGGGTTAACATTTGGATACCAGCATGTGATCTAGACTATAAAATCAGTATATCAAAGAATAGCCATCATCAACAGGCAGCTATTATCAAAAACGGTCACGTACAAACATGATTAGAAGTCATCAAGTACCACAAAACAGTCAAACTGGACTTCTACTTCTTTCAGGCAGTAACACCCCCCCCACCCCACCCCATGCAGCAGTTACGAAACATCCAAATGCACCAGAAAGCAAGTCATCTGGCACCACTGCACGAGCCTTTAAATAGTCATAGAAACCAGCAAAGAACACCTAATCAATGAACATCATGATTGTACAATTGCACAAAATATGTTAAATTTAACTTTTTTTACTTGTTTCTATCGATAACCCGCTCCCCTGTTATGTCATATGCTATTTTAGTTGCATTTAGAATTTTATATTACCCTCAGGATTGGGTATTGTTTTTGCCATTCCGCATTCGTTTTCGTTTTAGAAGTTTTTGAAGTTGTTATATTTGCTCTTAAATTATGTATATATACAGATGTTGTACTTCGTTTGACTTTGGATGCACGTTGTCATGTTCGAAACGCAATTTTTGACATTTTTGTTGTTTGCATGCCATACTCCCTGGCAATTTGAAAGTTGATCAAGTTTATGACCAAAGAAAGAGACACTTTGCTGAAGTAGTTTCAGAATTTACAACTTTATAATATATCAGATTGATCGAAAATGGACATTTCTGCCTCCGGAATCAACTTGTCAAGTGTTAATCTATTGTTTCATATTCATGAAAAAATCTTGCTAGAAAATTAAGCCTGTCTTACTGGTAGTAGCTAATGCGGGATAAAATCTTGCGATACTCATTTATGGGAGTTTGGCCGCAATTTACAAAATTAATCCCGCAAGATTTTTTCAAAAGAAAGCATTCTAAAAAATTTACCTCGCAATTTTTTTTTCAAAATGGCATTCACAAGCATTGGTTTCGCAAAACGTTTCCAAAGATAGTTATTCCCCAGAATTTGTGTATATTTTTAATATAGAGCTATAGAAGTAAAAAGAACTAAACTTGAAGGCATCGATTCTTTGTTTCCACACTTTAACTCATACAAGTCTGTAATCAACAATGATTTGTGGAATCCAAGTCGTCTTATTGAAAACTACTAATCTGATTGTGGCATAGCTACGGTAAATGTTCACCATAAACACGTGACTGCAAATAGAAATATCTATGTGTTGTGCAGTGCTGTCATGTAGCTACGATGTATTGATAAATACGTGATCAGTTATTTTTTGGTCGCAATGCAGACGCCAGCATGGCATTTTGTGACGAATATTCCTAGTAAGTACAATTTGCAGCACAGCTTTTGGTAGGAAACGAACAGATTAGAAGAGAGCTGCCTGCACGAATTCCTCAAACTCGACAAGCTAACTTAACGGAACCCAAGGTAAATTTAACGGAATTAAACTTAAAGGGAACCCGAAATAAATATACAACTTAACCCCATCTAAGTAAGCGTAGGGGAATATGTAAAATGACAGGAATATTTCTACTCGTTAATAATTTATTCTCGAGAAAATTGCTCTTTTTCAACTGAAAATTCATCGCAGCAGTACAGACAATACACAATTTTACGTCACTGAACGCCACTGCTGATCAAAAAATCATCGGTAATGATAGTAATTAGCATAATGACAAAACGTGACTGAAGCAAAAGCTCGCTAGAAGCAATTCACCAGTCAATTACTTTCAAGTAGAATGGATTTTCACGCCACAAACATGCACCACATACGCCTCAATATAAATCCCCCGAAATTCGTAGGAATTGATGAAATCTTCACTTTCTACAACATTTTCATGTTGCTAACCGTTGATTCAGGGACACTTGAAAAATTTGCGATATTTAGTTTTTGCAAAAAAAACGTTTCCCCAAGTCAAACATTCTTCTGAAACGAGTATAAATAACTGACGTTTACACAAATATTGTTATACTTCTTGCAGTGAAACGGGTATTTAGTTAAAATTGCGGTAGAAGATGTTTCATCATAACTATTATTTGTACAACTCGAAAATTAATTGTAGCGAAATATAACAATCTATCAACAATCAATCATGAAAATATTTTCTCCTGAAAGCTTCATTAAGAACGCAGACTTCGACATTTCGAATTTTCGGACAAATTTTTTCCACGATTTCTCGGCACTGCAGCAATTACTATAAACCCTGCAAGATGTCACTTCCTGCCATATCCTGACACTGTGACTGGATACGTCAAGTGACTTTATCGCGTTCGTGGCTATGACATGGGTTTCCTTAGGAAATTTCGATTCTACGTTTAAAACTTCTGCTGGAGGAATGCGAATACAGTCTATGTTTTTGCGGTGATGTGCAAACAGGTCTTGTGACGATTTTTCCTTCTTTTCAAAATTTTGTTAATTTTTAGGACATTTTTAATTTCGGCATGTTAACATTTCAGAATGCGAAAAATCTCGCATAAAAAATTTCGCTCAAGCCCATGCACCCAAACAGTTTAGTCCGAAATTCTTCGAAGTGGAAATATAAAATAAAGTGGGTGTCGCTAAATATGTGTTTATCATCAAAGAACAAGATTGCAGTTAACAGATACTTTTATTACCTAATCCACATCCATTAGACGCTGGCGTACAAAAATATGACACCTAGGACACAAGCGCAGAAGATTCAGGTCAGGCACTTCCAAAACAATACACATTCATTTCTTTGAAAAAAGAAGCACTTTTCAACGCATCTTTGACCAGCGTATTTGTCAGAGCTACCAGAGAATAATTGTTGCGGGATTTAATAAAGGATTTTACGACAATAAGTTCTGCCGTTCTGCGTTTTCCACAATTTCGCAGGAAATCACTTCTTTGAGTTTTAGTACTTCAACTTGTATCACATATTTGTGCCAATTTCTAAGTCATTGGGGTTAATTTAGCGTGACCTAGGACGTCATATGTGAAAAGACCCATTGTCAGATGTGAGGCATATGGTGCATAAAGTGCTCAATAGCTAATTAGTTTATAAAAGAATAAAACTATGCACATATTATATATCCATACCTCTGCATTATTCAAGAGATAAATGTTTGGTAAGCGTTTTCTCTTACCAAATGGATAAAAAAGATAAATTTGCGAAATTGAATGCCAGCGAAGAATTCAATTTTAACGAATTCGCAAAATTTGACTCTTACGGAAAATGGACCAATTCGCAAAAATTTCCGTCCGTTAAAATAGAATCGCATTCATTCGAACAATAGGTTGAAATACAACATACTATACCGAAGTGATTCCAATCTCCCGAAATAAAGAAGTTCTTAATTTTGTTGAGAATCTCTAAGAGAATACTTGCACAAATATCCAGACTTCAGTTAGCTCAACATTGTTCATGCACAATTTTAATGGAAGGATATGATTATAGAAACCACATGTTGTACGGATACCATGGTTAACATTTCCGAAGCATGTCTTCTAATGAAAGTAAATTCATCTAAAATATCGACAATTTCTGTTCTGAGGAGCACGATTTGTACACTTTGATTTTCTCAGTTAGTAAATTCGCAATTCGATACGTTCAGGTAACAACATGTAAACCACCTAGTGTTAGCTAAGTCCTGCTCAATGGATTTCAGCTATTGTAGATATTTCGCAGTAAACTGTACCATAGAAATGAAAGGAGTAAGTATAAAACAAACGTTACCTGCACCCGACTCTCCCACCAGAAGAAGTTTCAGTCTTTTACTGGAGGAGGCACCAGTCTTTTTAACCGATTCGAAATAATTCCGAATCCTCTCAATACCACTGATGCACACTTCAAGCGGTGGACGTAAGAGAGGATTATCGGAGCAATGAATAAATGCATTATCATTTATCTGTCCTATCGAATCTGGTAACACTGTTATTTTATTATTTTTAATGTTCAGGCGTGATAGATTGGACAATTTTCCTATATTCGCAGGTAGTAATGCCAACTGATTACTATGAACATCTAACTTATTCAAGTTTGTGAGACGTGGGATACTTTCCAGTATTGATGTCAATTGATTCCATCCAACATGTAACTCTTTCAAGTTTGTGAGTTGTGAGATGCTTTCCGGTAGTGATGTCAACTGATTATCACTGACATTTAACTCATTCAAGTTTGTGAGACATGAGATGCTTTCTGGTAGTGATGTCAACCTATTATTGTAAGCGTCTAACTTATTCAAATTTATGAGATGTGAGATACTTTCCGGTAGTGATGCCAATAGATTACTGAAAATATTCAACACATTCAAGTTTGTGAGGTGTGAGACACTTTCCGGTAGTGATGTCAACTGATTACCACTGATATCTAGCTCATTCAAGTTTGTGAGGTGTGAGATGCTTTCCGGTAGTGATGTCAACTGATTACAACTGACATTTAGCTCATTCAAATTTGTGAGGTGTGAGATACTTTCCGGTAGTGATGTCAACTGATTACCTCTTACATTTAACTTATTCAAGTTTGAGAGATGTGAGATACTTTCCGGTAGTGATGCCAACCGATTAGCAGCAACATTTAAGACATTCAAGTTTGTGAGGTGTGAGATACTTTCCGGTAGTGATGTCAACTGATTACCAGCAACATATAACTTATTCAAGTTCGTGAAATGTGAGATACTTTCTGGTAGTGATGTAAACCGATTAGCAACAACATTTAACTCTTTCAAGTTTGTGAGGTGTGAAAAACTTTCTGGTAGTGATGTCAACCTATTACGACTGACGTTTAACACATTCAAACTTGTGAGATTTGAGATGCTTTCCGGTAGTGATGTCAACTGATTACCAGCAACATGTAACTTATTCAAGTTCGTGAGATGTGAGATACTTTCTGGTAGTGATGTAAACTGGTTAGCAATAACATTTAACTCTTTCAAGTTTGTGAGGTTTGAGATACTTTCTGGTAGTGATGCCAACCGATTAACAACAACATTTAAGACATTCAAGTTTGTGAGGTGTGAGATACTTTCTGGTAGTGATGTCAATCGATTATGCCAAACATGTAACTCCTTCAAGTTTGTGAGGTGTGAGATACTTTCTGGTAGTGATGTAAACTGATTACGACCGAGACTTAGTGCATTCAAGTTTGTGAGATTTGAGATGCTTTCCGGTAGTGATGTCAACGGATTATCACCAGCATGTAACTCTTTCAAGTTTGTGAGGTGTGAGATACTTTCCGGTAGTGATGTCAACAGATTAGCACCGACATTCAACTCATTCAAGTTTGTGAGATGTGAGATACTTTCTGGTAGTGATGTCAACTGATTACGACAGAGATGTAACTCATTCAAGTTTGCGAGATTAGAGATACTTTCCGGTAGTGATGTCAACAGATTCTTATCAACATTTAACTCATTCAAGTTTATGAGATTAGAGATACTTTCCGGTAGTGATGTCAACAGATTCTTATCAACATTTAACTCATTCAAGTTTATGAGATATGAGATACTTTCCGGTAGTGATGTCAATTGATTCCCGCCGAGATGTAACTCTTTCAAGTTTGTGAGGTGTGAGATACTTTCTGGTAGTGATGTCAACCTATTACGACTGACATTTAACACATTCAAATTTGTGAGATTTGAGATGGTTGCTGGTAGTGATGTCAACTGATTTCGACTGATATCTAAATTATTCAAGTGTGTGAGAGACAGGACATGCGACGGAAGAGTTGCAATCTGACCTTGATGAGTAATATCTCCTCTCATTACTAGCGTCGTGCATGACAATTGCGCAACTCGTTCAGGAATATGTGTTGTATAATCAGTAAAGATTTCCACCACATCAGCTTTACACAGTCCATCCCATTCATTTCTGTCAGTAATATTAGGAAATCTATCTCTTTTATAAAAGGATTCTGGTTTTGCTGATATCGCATTCTGCTGCTCTATGGATGATTCGCTCATTTCATTCTAGTCATGAAGAACTTCATCTCTTTCATTAACAGTTCCTGGCTCTGCTGATAAAACATTCCGGTTCTTGGAGCACAATCCACTCATGTCAATAAATCAATCAAGAACGATGAACCCTCTTACATTCTGCTCTGTAGAAGTACAAGGATTATAATTTTCTATTTGTGAGTAAATATAACATCCGATCCATCATGAAATATCGACACTGTCAATGAAACTGAACTCTTGTTGACTATAAAGAGCCTTTTGTTTCTAAGCTGCTGTCGTAAACAATCGGTTATGTTGTCGTGAAGATTCAGGAGAAAGCAGAGTTTCGTTAGTATTTTGGTGCAAGCTCTTTTCTGCAATGAAAAGGAAAAAAAAGTTCAAAGAGTTTCAGATGAGCACGGCATAGACTGGAACATAGGTATTTCTTTTTAGCACAAGGCTTACAAAAACTTTGCATGAATCGTATAAGAAGAATGAAGCTCTAACTTGGTGAAAACGTACCAGAACACATGGGCAAACATACATCTGGTTTTTTGAAATCTACCTAAGAGGCTATGAGTGCGCATGAAATTATACGGCTATGAATGCGCATGAAATTATACATACATGTATACATCCATACATCTCATCCTGTTCCCAAAACATAAATCAATCTTGTTCTGAGTAGTTAGCAGATTCTTGTTGCTTTCCTCAGAAATGTTTTAATTCAGCTACACATGCGTATATGCATACGTGCCTCTACCATATATAAGCGTATACTCAAAGTCTTGGATATAGTTTAGACTAAGCTACACTTTATTAATGCTTATTAAAAAAGGTGTTTGAGGTGAATATTTATGTCCTGTAACTAAATATCTAACACGACCCGTTACTGGAAAAAATTGTGAAAGCTGGTGAAAATAAACAAGAAAAATAAAAAATAATTTCCATACACAGACCTAGTGCTGACTTACCAATGGCTCAAAGTTTTTTTCCTATTAGCTACTCTACCTAGCGAACATCCAGCACCCGAGTACTGTAGAATTGGGCCAGTAACTGGTCAAGGTTCCTATTGAGTTGAAAGCGGAATAATCAGCAACCAAGGCAGAAATTAAGCAGGAATCGATAGCGAAATATATACAATGACTGCAATTGAACAGAAAACAAGGGCAGAAAGCACTGCGAAAAGCTCTTAAGTTTCACCTAGTGTTCGCAGGGATGACATCTCAAGTGTCCCACTTAATTTTGACGTGCGTGAAATTACACTT